>OX453052.1:5066687-5265301 GCA_949699805.1 Tromatobia lineatoria
AACACTAACATAGCCAACCGTGATTTGGTCAGTTATCACGCATTACGGCAATGTGGTGTACACCAACGTCAGAGGAGGCTCTTTATTCCAGTTCAGCCCGACGACAAGAGTTAGAAAAGAAAACCCCATAAGAATAAACGATGCCAGAAATGACGCGCTCCATGTGTCAGTTCCCTTCCGAGAGGACCGGCTTCACTTCATCCTTGTGTATGTCTACATCAACAGCAACATTGAAAGCTCAGTTCTCATCAAAGCAAAACAATTTAAGTACGCTATTGTTCTTGGTGATTTCAACCCTAACCGCAGGAAGCGACTTCAAATCTCAAACTTCTTGAGAAGCTCTGATTACATACGACTCCATACCCCAGAAACCTTTATTATGCCAAACAATCGAGACACCACGCCCGATCTTCTATTCTGCACCCAAAATATCAGCAACAACTTTACTAAAATAGAGGTTATTCCGGACATCGGAGCTGATCATCTCTCAATCCTCATCTCATTTAACACGAATAACCCGGTCATGCACCCGCGCATCGAAGAAAAACTGAACTTCAAAAATACTGAAATCAACCACGTGAATAACACCGTAGAGCTCTTTCTTGATGCACATAACAACGAGTCTTTCAGCGAGGATCTCATCGAGGCCTTTAACAGGAACCTATCCGAAGCAATCAAGGAAAACACTCCTAAAATCAAAAACCATCCCTTCCAACACTCGCTCCCACCTTTTATAATAAAACAAATTAACATCAGACGCCAGCTATACCGTGAATACCAAAGAAATCACCTACAAGAATTCAAAACAAAACTCAACCATTTCAACAAAAATATTCAAACAATGATACTCCAATATAGAACTCACATGTGGCTCCAAGTTTGTGAAGAAATCCACCTCTCAAAAGGCAAAAATTACTGGCAAAAAATTAATGAAATCACAAAATACAAACGAAGAGACTTTCAAGCCACGAGTCTCACAGTCAATGGCACAATTCTTACAACAGATAATGAAAAAGCGCAAGCCTTCGGTGAATATTTTTCAAACATCTATTCCGCTAATAACGACCCGTTCTTTTGCACCGAGAACTTCAGAAACGTCACCAATTGGTACGAAGACTTCTTCAATAACCAGGAACTAGAGGAGCAGCCAATCACGCCTGTCTCCCGAACGGAATTCATCAATGTTTTAAAAAAATGCAAGAACCGCTCTCCAGGCCACGACAACATCCCCATCGCCATTATCAAACAACTCAGCCCACGGGTTCTCGAATACATCACAAACGCACTGAACTTCTGCCTCAAAAATGGTATATTTCCTAAAGTTTGGAAAATAGGCACAGTTATAACGATCCCCAAACCCAATCAAGATCATAGCCTAATGATGAACTACAGACCCATCACCTTGTTACCCTCTTTAGGCAAGATTCTGGAACGGATAATAAAAAATAGACTGCAAATGGCAATAGGAATGCAAATCCCAAATTATCAATTCGGTTTTAAAGCCGGTTTGTCAACTTTCCATCCGCTGACCGTTATCGCATCAAATGCTGAAGCCAACAAACTTTCAAATAAGAAAACTTCGGTGCTCTTTCTAGACATAGCCAAAGCTTTCGATAGTGCCTGGCCCCATGGCCTACTCTATAAACTTAACACCCTCAACTGCCCTAAACACTTAATAGTTTTAACTAGAAACTTTCTCTCCGGGCGTTCACTATCTATTAAAATAAATTCGCCGTCATCCGCCTCATTCAATCCTGAACAAGGAGTCCCCCAAGGTTCGCCGCTGTCCCCACTTCTTTATAATCTGTATTGCTATGACATGTATAGCCATGATAGGACAAACAACCACGATATCGACCTCAGTCAATACATACTACAATTTGCCGACGATACAGCGCTTATAACTCATAAAAGAATAATTGACAAAAGCATCGAAGCGCTTCAATCCTCGGTAGATAGATGTACTACCTGGTTCAAAAAGTGGCGCCTGCGACCAAATCCGCTAAAATCACAGCTTCTCATCTTTAACCATAAAATTACTCCGAATTCTCCGAAAATCTCCATGCTCAATGTAGAAATATCTCCCTCTCACCAAGCTAAATACCTCGGCATACATCTCGACTCCAAACTCAACTTTAACTTCCACCTCACCCTATGCAAAAAAAAAGTAGCAGCTAGAGCATCTCATTTTCGCAGCATCACTTTCAAAAACCGCACCATTCATATCAATCAATTAACGAAAATGTACAAATCTATCTGCAGACCTGTTCTCGACTACGGACACCCAATTTTTTAAAACTGTAGGGACAGAGCTTTACATAACATAAAAACGGCCGAAACTTGCGCTATTCGTAAGCTTACAAGGATACGTAACCCGACCCACCCGCTTTACAATCCTCGGAACTCCCTACTCTACGAAACCACGAAAATGACACCGATATAGTCACAAGGATGAAAACTCTCTCCAAGAAATTCGCCACTCATCAACTCCACAAAATAAACGCTCTATGCCTCAACCCTCTACCAACCAGAAGAAAACCAAAATTTCCAGAACAAACAATCCACCAAATATTACTTAGTCTAATTCACTAAGACGCCATCATTCAATAACTTGTTATCTGTCAATAAAACTCTTTTATTATTTTCATTTATTTATCCCCACTCACACAATATACCAACTTTTAGAAATTATGAACAATGGAAAAAAAAAGTGTAAAAATCTAGTTTATACGCAGCCGTATTATATTAACCGGTACGTGATTATGTATTAAGCTAAAAAAAAAAAAAAGAAACCGTCATCCTAAACCTTAAAAGCTGGGCTGAAGGACTACGGTCGATGGCCCGTTGACAATACGGACACTGTAAATAATAGTTATACGCTCTAAATATATGTAAATCTATGTCTCCGTATATTGTCAATAAATTTCCTTTTACTACTACTACTACTCAAATAAATACTTAGGGCAATTTTAACAGTTTTTTGCACAAAAAAACCATCACGTACTTGTTATTATACACCTTAAAATACTAAAATAATCAAATCCTTAGAGTTCTGTAAATTATTACATTGATTTATTTTAGTTGTACAATTCAATTATAATGACAGTTGATAATCCGTATCCAATGAATGAAATATGACTGTACGTAATCTATAAGCAAAAATCCTAAAGCATATCTATTCCCAATTTTTGCTTTTTTTTAAAGAAACTTCATGTTCAATATGAATATTGTGAATTTAATCATGTTTCCTTGTTATATTTTACCACAACTTGTGAATGGAGCCTTAACTAATTTTCTGCACGGAGAATTGCGACGATATCGGTAAAGCGGATCGAATTTAATAGAATTTTGAATTTTTCGAAAAATCTCTATTATCGCTCTCTTGTTACCTTTGCTAAACTTGAGATAGTGAGCTCAAATTGTATATGTAAATAAAACAATATTTAGCCATTATATATGTATAATTGAGTGACGAATGATATGAGTTTTTTAATTTTATAGAATGTTAAATTATTTTTAAGAATATACGTTATCACATTTATTTTCGGAAACGCTCTAATAATAACGAAATAATGGAATAACAATATAGAAAAAGTAAATTCACAACATGATTATTCATATAATAATTAAATCGAGGATGCAAAGTGGAACCTTGCACATTACTTCCTCATTATTTTTCGCTTTTTAAAAAGCTTTTTCTGTGATGAAACGAAAATTGATTAACTTCTTCACAGAGGAAGCTTTGTAAAAAGCGAAAAATACTGAGGAAACGATGTAAAAGGTTCTACTTTGCATCCTTTTTGTAGAAACTCTCAGAAATTGTTTTTACATTCCGTATTTTTTTTAAACTAAAAGTTGCGGTAAGTCATAGGTAAAAAAACTTATCATATCCAAACGAAAATCTTTACTACACAATTGCGCCAAATTTCAGCTCGATAGTTTCAGCTTCTCGAGTTATAAGAAGTTGAAGCGCATAATCATAAAATATTTTTCTTCCCAGGACATCTCGGAAAGAAATTTCTTGTCGCAAATGAAACTTGTTTTATGAATAAGTCAGTCTGAACTTTTTTAAAGCTCTGCGACTGGAAGCGCTTATCCCGACGCCCACGACGATCAATGAACTTGATAAATAATGAATGAGAGTGAGGAGGGTACGGGAATAAATATGGTACTTTTGACGATCGACGGCCGAGTTAATGATCGGGAATATTTCTGTCGACCGAAGACGGGGCTCTGTTGAGTTTTCTATAAAAATTCATGCTATAGAACATCTCCGACATAAAAGGACCATAGAATTTTATTGATGGATATTTACAAATCGTTGATCAGTGTAGATGCGTAGACAGCCAATACGATTATCATTATTATTATCAATATCAATAATGTACACGTTCGATTTATCATCTATAATTTATATATATATATCTGTAACTACCAATAAATACATAAATATCATATAAACTCGTATGCATTCCGTGGAATCAGTTTTGGAAATGTTATGGAAATGTTATATTTATTGCACCTGCATTTATGCTCGTCACATGGACAAAAAAAAATTAAATGAATAAGTACCATTGGCCCTAATCGTCGGATTAAAAGAGAGAAAAAATATAGCAAGTACAGTGTAAAATGGATTAACATTCCACATGCATACTTTAATATTATCAATTTTTATTTGTTTTTGTTACCATATATTATTTATAATATTTACATGTACATTTTGAGCGCATAACTTTTTTCACTAACGCTCTGTGACCACCGGCGTCATACACACGCAATGTGTTCGTACTTTTTTATTTATTTTTTCAACCCCATTCAGTCACGCACTCGTACATGATCAATATATCGAATCAGAAAAGTTGCCAGTGGTCGTTGACGCACAGAATACTGATGAATCGAGATTTAATAATAGCAATAATAGCAATCGAAGACATTGATGCTTTTATGGAAAATCTATGAGCTCCATCGACGTCAATAGCCTCGTGATTCCCTGCGCTTAATACAAATTTAAGGGGGAGTTTGGTTATAGATGGGAAAAAAAGGTGATTTCTTTCGTCATTTTTCAAAAATTAATATGATATCTCTCAAAAATGAATGTTTACGAGAGATATTCATTTCTTTTTTTGAGATATAAAGAGTTATACTCAAGGAAAAATAAGATATATATTTTCATAAAAATGTACCAAATATAAAAGCCAAATTCGAAGTTGATCATAATTATTTTTTTAATGACCGATTTTAACATTTATTGACAACGATCTCGAGGAATCACATCTCTGACCACTTATATCAAACTTCCCCTCAATAAACTTTTTTTCGGGATTCTATTCACAATGCAATATAGTGATAGCCCTTTTTGAAATCCCCTCACGTAAAGGGCCAGCAATGCCACGTACGAAACCAAATTTATACAAAATCTGTCTAGGTATTTTGTATATTTTACATATTTTTGTATATCTGTATTATAAATACCTACGACTACTCCATGTATACAACTCCTTTATGGAGATTCAACGTGTAATAAAATATATGCAGTGAAATGTACGAACCGAAGAAAGGAAACCGAATAGAAGGAAGAGGAGAAAAAAAAACATTCCCTGATGTGAGGGCGACTGTCGCTGCAAAAATATAATTTGCATATGTATAGCATATACATACATATATTGGAGTGTTAGGTAGAAAAGTATCCCTTCGATACCATTAGCCATGAATGCGTGTGGATTCCTCGGTGGAATGCCACGAATAAAATCGAACCTCTCGTTCTCGCTCGTTGCACCTAACGTGTCGAGTTATTTTCCTCTTACGATAAGAATTCGGCTGTGAGAAAGGAAGGAACGTCAAGCGTGTAAATATATATGAGGTATTCTCTGTCAGATCGACCACTTTTTTCAATCATTTTTTTTCCTTGATCGAAAATTTTTTATTTTGTTTTTGATTTCGATTTAATACAACCTATATGTGCCTTATGAACATACAGAAAAAAGTTTCAAAGTAAAACGTTCTTCCTTACTGACTCATTCTTTCGATCAGTTTTCCACGAAACTTCCCCCATGACCAAGTGTTTTTCTCAATATACACTTTCTCGTGGTGTACGCTTCAGGAATGACAGGCCAAAAGAATGGAGGCAACGTACAAAGCTCAAATCTGCAACTATTTTAATTTGCGTTGCGACCATAATGATTATCAAATATTGTATTGTTTTTGTACATGTATAATGTTATTTCTTATTTTGTGTAGAACTTTTTTGGCTCACTAGCTCGAAAATTGGATTAGTTTTTGCGTGAACACGGATTTTATCAAAAATGGAAAGTCCCACTCCGTCAATCTCATCCTGACTTAATATTGGACACAACTGGATTTCATTTTTTTTTTCGCATGAACCGAAATTCAAAAAAATTAAGCGACTCAGCTTTTTTTTTAAAATCAGAATCTCATAAAATCAGAACTTCTTCACAAATGACTTAAATTCAATACCAAATTATTCCCGAATTTTACATAACTTATGAAGAATTCTTAACTTAATGTCTAAAAATTTGCGATACCTAGAACATCCAGAGACACTTTCTAAAGAATGTTAAGCACCATGTTATTCGAATCCTCGTATGAATTTCAATAGAAATAACAATAAGCGAAAAGGTCGAACTATTTCACTCGCTTGTAAAATTTGATTACTGTGATTTGAGCCATTCTCGAGTTTTAAACGTGCAAATTTTATTTTCACGATTCAAACACCGTGTGTGATATTTTTTGTAACTGTAGTCTTAGAAGTTTTGAGTCAATTTTCACTGACATTACAAAAACTGGAAAAGAAATGTCATCATGTCGAAGCTTTCTCCATGAGAAGCATAATTGATAGAACGCGAGAACACGGAGTGGAAAACATAATTGTAAACACCAAATCTTTTATTGAAAAAATATGTAATTGTTTCAGTCCTCTTCGTACTTGAAGCAGCTATAAGTTTGGTCAAAATACCAGTATATTGTGTTGAATGAACTGTATAAAATCGCCAAATTATTTGAATGAAAAGAACCACAACAATTAAAGCATTTATATATTTCGTTGATTCGAACAAAAAAATTATTGTACGTATGTAATATACATTTCAATCAATAGAACTACCAAGTAAATAGAAATAAATCGCGTAGACGTTTTATCTGAAAATCAATTTCATTGAGGCAATTTCAACATTAAACATAAAAATAAATATTGTCGACATTGAAACAAATATTGTTTTGATTTGATGATAAATTTACTTGACGATATAATATAAACACGTATATCGTCTGATGTTTTCATAGGATAATTTGTTTCAATCAATACAATATTGAGACAAAAAGAATAAATACTTTGTTCAGTCAAAGAATCTTCATTTCATTCAACAAAACAACTGATTATATGTATAATCAGTTGAAATAAACCTTGCATTGAAATAATTAAAAAAAAAAAGTTTATTTGAAAATTCAATTATATTGTCCTCTGAGCGTAAACATAAAGTATTTGGTGTGAAATTTTTTTTTGTAAACTTACTAAAGTCTCGAGAAAGTTGATTTGAGAAAGAATGCCTCATATATGAGTAGAGGGAGAGCTGCCTACACCTGCACGGGATTATGGCTTTTCGCACACGGCCCATTAGCTCGATTCCTTCGAAAATCCTCGGTTTCCTCTTCCCTCACTTGTATACGACCTTCCAGAATGGAGGACCGTACAAAGTCTTTGTTATGTACGACAATGTCGACGAGTTGGAAGTGCGTATACCGCTACAAGGAGCATGCATGCGATACAAACAAGTTGTGTGCTTTCTTAAAGCGAAATCGTTCTCAGGAGCGCACTCGTATTTCCGGCTCGTATCTAGTTTCCGGAATCGCACTCCCACGCGCCAATAAGCTTATCGCGCTCAAATTCTTCTTCGTTTTTCCCGCAGAAAGTAAAAATCACTGAACGTCTCCTGGCTTTTAAGTATTTCGCTTCTCCAACTTTAATATCGTCTCTTTTACTTCCTGTCCCGTTAGCTTGTTCCTTAAGGATTTTACAGTGGTTTCACTTTGCCATTGCAGTTTGTGGCTAGAGCCGCGAGTTTATTTTTCCGACTCGTGAGGTAATCCAAATAAAAAGGAAACAAAACCTCGGGCTGAGTTTTCTGGTTTTTCTTGGTCGGGAGAAAAAGAGAATAGCCTTACCAATGTTGTTTCCTCCTTATTGTTTTCCATGAAATGAAGATGGTTGATATTGTTGAGCGGAATGTAACTTCGTTAGTCGCTGCACAGACCTTTTAATTTTGCGGATAAATTAATCGAGCGTTGAATGCAATGAGAAAGAGGAATTAAATATGCGCATGCATTAATCCGCTGTATCGAGAAATTACGCTGGTTTTTTTGTTGAGCATATTGCCTGTTGTAATCTCGCCGAAAATAATGATGGTAAATTTATGCGGCTCTGTCGGTATTCCACATACACTGAAGTTCATGGTGAATTCTTTAAAACGGGATTCGCGTCCTAATTAGTGACTGCCTTGTCCTTTAAAGTCGCAACCCGATTGCTAATTGATACTCTTGTACGTCAGAGTCCCACGAAAAAGTAGTCATTGAATATATAAATAAATTGATTTGAATTTAAAATATGCATTATGAAATAAACGTTTTAAAATAAAATATAAGTTTAATTACTCTTGAACCACTGTGATTGTTTTTAACGTGGAATCTACTACTCGATTAATTATAATAATTATTGTGGAGTCTATCATAACGAAGTACTATTAATTTGGAATATCATATTTTATTACATTGAGAAGTATCGAAAAAATAACACTATTTACAAAAATATTTTTTTTCTTCATTTGAGATATAACTCGAATATAAATAATTTTTTTCTTTGGAATTTGATTAACGAGGAAAATTTTTAAATTATTCCAAATAATTGTAACTAACTAAGAAGATGGATCGTAATTAAGAAGAATACAATCAAATTGCACAAATTAATATCAATCAACCACTAAGATTTACTACTATTTGCAGTGTTTGTGAGCTGCAAAATAAGTTGCTTTTTTCGACTAATTTGTTTTTAATTCTTCGAATAATTTCCGCTGTCCAGATTAGTTGGTTTTTTCTATACCCATGATTTTTCAGGGTGAGAGAAAAATCTTTATTTCAAATAGTCACTAATTAGGACGTTCACCTTATAAGTTTGTTTTCTTCTTCCTCGATGCGAATGGAGAGAAATTGTCAATACTCGACGATACACAAGTATAGCAGTATTGCGTGGGTTGCTTGATGGCCTAAACGTGGGAAACCATGATCCGCTTTCTCGACGAGTGGCCGGTCATCGAGGTCGTCAATGTTGTCCTCGTGCTGTTGTTAGTACCACCGGTGCCAAAGCAGTGATGTGGATTTGAAGGGCACCATCCCGATACCCAGGAAAGCGCCTGCATATTCCTACCGATCAGTCGAAAGAAATCCGAGATACGAAACGTTTTAGCAATATACATATTTCATTTTACACGAATACGAAAAAAGGGCATAGAAGTTACATGTATAATTCTTTTATATAAAAAAACTTATAAAAAAAGTTATATGAAAATTTCGTCGTGAAAAAATCTAACATATTTCGCTAGTCTTAACTTTGAAAAAGGGCATCAAGATTATATTAAGTTTTATTTAAATATTAAATATTAAGTTTAAAAAATGACAAAACGATTTGGTAACTGTTAAAGTTTTACATATTTTCATGTGTTGAATTGGAAATAAAAAATTTCGTGAAAATATAATATTTTAACGCTTTTTAAAAACTTTTTGTGTAAAATGAACAAGAAATTCTATTGAGTTTTTGCTGTGAATGCTACGAATTACAGGAGCATCCATATCAGACCTAAGTGATAAAGCTATTATTAAAAAAGTGCAGAAACAACTTATTATTTATTGTCAATTCACTTGATAATAAAACATGATTAAATTCTTAGGGTCCTCTAATTTTCTTAACTCAGTTCAGAACAGGCTCTCGTGGACAAAGAAAGCATTGGAAATGTAAGTTCTGTTTACCAGCAAAATTGCCCATTTTTTATTAAAGCTATTGGGGCAACCGCATTTTTTCGCAGCAAATAGCATTATCGTTAAAACTTTTTAATTTGACCCTTTTTTAAAATGTGATTTGATCCCTTTTGACGGACCATAATCTACATACTCTGGCGCAAAATAAATAAAAAAAACATCTTTCTCTCTGTCTCTCTTTATACGCATGTACTCGACTTCATTGCAAATCGACAGAATAATAGGTGGAGAAAACTGACGAGAGAAAAATGATATGGCTTCCCAATAAAGATGCGGTCATTCCTTTACAAAGTTTGTAGAATTTACGCGCTGTTCAATTATATGAATTTTTTTATCAGGCCTGAACAACGGATCTGTCATTAAAAAAGTGCAAGTGTACAATTATTTATAATTAATTTACTCAATAGTAAACCATGGTTCATAAAATTCTCAGTGTCCTTAAAATTTGTTAAATCAGCCCAGAAAAGACTTACATGTACAAAATAAGCCTTGAAAACCCGGGTTCAAATAAAATTTTGCTGTTGAACACACCCCCAAAATCATATTTTTATATTATACAATAATTCATTCTTAACGCAATCAGTTCATTCACAACATTTTGTTACAGCAAATAGGATTATCATAAAAATTCGGGTGGGGGTCAAAATAGCGAATGACCAAAATAGTGAATGGTTAAAATAGCGAATGGCTGAAAAACCGAATCCCATAATTATGGACATTCTACATTTAGATGTTCCTTATTTTTTAATTCGCAATTTTGACCCCCACCCAAAAATTCGGGTTTTCAGATAATGCGATACCTTCAAATTGACCATAATCTACATACTTTGGCAAGAAAATAAAAAAATAAACCTTTCTCTATGAGCATGTGCACGACTTCCCGGGAAATCGACAGAATTATAGGTGAAGAAAATTGGAATGGGAAAAAGATATAGCTTCATAGTGAAGACGCGCCATTTACTTGACGGAGTCAGTACATATGACGCAAAGTGGGATCGTATTTCATCGTCGGAAACCTGGACCCGGAGTACATTTTATAGCGAGCTAGTTGCGCTTCTCGGTCGAGTCCGTTTATACGTTTATATACGAGGTCGAAAGCATAGCGAATAATTTAGAAGCTCAAGTGGAATCTACGCTGATCGTGACGGGTCGTCCGGAGACTCGTGAAAAATGTTGCTAACTCTTTCGCGAGGCTCTACTGGCGCTTATACTGCATCCGTAGCTCCGCCGGTTTTCTCGTTTGGTGTAGGTACGTACTTTGGTCCCGGGCCACCGCGAGTTTCGTTGCCCCCGTCGCTTCACCCACGCACTTCTCTCCGGTATTTTAGTATGGCGAACGAATGTGCGCACTCCAGTGAAAACGGAAGAGTCAAACGTCGAGTTGCGTGAATAATCGTTCCATTCGTGCCAATTTTTTCTGCAAAAACGACAGCGCAACACGGCGCGCGGGATCTGCGACAGAAGCGTCGAATTATGTCGCCACTGCCACCGTAAAAAAAAACTATGAAAGAAAAAAAAATTATAAAAATGTAACCGCAACGAGAGCATAAGAAAATTTATCGTCGATCCTGATCGCAACACCCACAGAAATAAATAAATAAATTGCGGGTGCCGTTAGCCCCTCCGGGATTTATTATCTCTGACTTTCTTACCCAGAGGCAACTTTTTTCTTTCTTTTTTTTCTTCTTCTTCTTCTTCTTTTTCTTTTACACACTGGTGCCTTCGCCATTCGAGCAAACTTCTGCTGCGCACGTTTAATATAAACGATTGCACGTTTTCGCAATTGACCCCAATAACCGTAAAACTATTTCGACTCGAGAGCTGCAGCTTATCTTTTTTCCGGTGTAAGTCGTTTCTCGATTAAAAGCGATAATGGAAATAATAATAAATAATGCTGCGCGCAATTGGTTGTCAAGGGATTTCTTTTTTTGTCGCGTTGCAAGCTGTTTTCGTTTATTAATTAAGCGTCAAGATGAATATTAAGATGATATTATTATTGAGATGATGATAAGTAAAGAATATTTATTCGCAATAAATTATTTTTGTTTCTCCTTGAAAATGAAAAATAATCAAGCGTATATATATGAGGCATTCCATATCGACTCGACCTGAGTCGGACCCTCGACCTCTCGGATTTGGTCAGAATTTTTTTATATGATTGGACCAACTCCATAAAGTACTGGAAATTTTTTTTAGATTTTTTTTATTGCAATTTTTTATTTTGCGATTTTTCAAAGCTAACACATCGTTAGCCCAAATTTAGAAATATGAAAAAATTCTCAAAAATTTTGCGTGAAATAACAAAAAATTTCAGCCTAAAACCAAAGTGGGCCGGATTTTGCTTCTGTTTTTTTTTTCTACGATAAACTATTTAAAAATTTAGAAACAAGAGAGAAAAAGTTATCAAATTTTTGTTTGTTTTAGGCTCAAAAATGTTGTAATTTCATGCAGCATGTTTGAGAATTTTTTCAGATTTTTAAATTTGGGCTAACGATGTGTTAGCTTGGGTGGAGGTTAAAATAGCGAATGACCAAAATAGCGAATGGCTAGATTAGCGGATTTAAGAATAAGGAACGTTTAAATGTAGAATGTCCATAATTCTGGAATTCGGTTTTTCAACCATTCGCCATTTTTATAATTCGCCATTTTAAATGTATTTCAATAAGATGGAGGTAAAAATCGCGAATGGCTGAAATAGCGAATCATATAATAATGACCATTCTAGATTCACACGTTCCTAAATTCGAAATTCGCTAGTTTAACCATTCAATATTTTGGCCATTCGCTGTTTTGACCCCCACCCGTTAGTTTCGAAAAATCGCAAAATAAAAAATTGAAATAAATAAAATCTGAAAAAAATTTCCAGTAGTTGGTGGAGTCCAATTATATAAAAAATTTCTACCAAATCCGAGAGGTCGAGGGTCCAACCGAGGTCGAATCGGTATGGAATGCCTCATATATATGCGTATAGCGGCCGAATTTGCTTTACCCGTGTACAAACTTATTTGTTAGACAGTTTAGAATTTAAGAGGGTTAAAAAACGAGGCGGGAAAAAAGATTTTCTGCTACTTGCTCTATCTTACTCTTCCAGTCAACTGATAAATATGATGAAAATATTTTATACAGAAGTCGGAATAGTGCATTTATTAAGTGTAACCTTTTCATTCAATTTATGAGACGGTTCGTAAGAATATTTAAGTCAGAAAATATCGCTTTTTTCTGGCTGCCTTTCCGCCGGATAATAATATTTATCGTATAAATAATAAATAACGTTTCCGGAGGGAAGATCACTCACCGTACAGTCTTGCAGAATTGTGTGCTGAAGAGGCAGTAAATAATCGGATTAGCTGCGGAGTTGAGAGGCGCCAGGCTCTGAATGAAAGTCGCAACGGCGATATTCGTCTGCGTCTTGGGTACATGACCGTAAACCTGGAGAAGGGCGAAGACGATGTACGGGCTCCAGCAGAGGACGAACACTGAAAAATCGATGCATTACAAACATTATCTGAGATGTACAATACGTGTAATTCCTCTAATAGCGACTTAGTCACCTTAAAGAAGGCATGAAAAGGAAAACTCTGTAGACTGTTACAATAGATTATAAATTTACGGTGAGAAGTGATATGAAAATTACAAAATTGGTGGCTGAAATAACGATCAGTATGATATTTACTCTAAAATTAACACTACATAGTAAAGTTATGTCCATGTAGTTGAAGTTTTTGAATATTTTAATGAAAATTACAACACGTCTCTAATAATTCAGTGACTATGACAAAAAATAAAATTAATACCTTCATATGAGTCAATGAATTTGTCAATTCAAATTAATAATTGTATAAGAATGACGATTTCATTGTCAGGGCATTATTAGCTATCCATACTAGAAAAACGAATTACTTCTTCAACAATCTGTTCTATGTGTACTCGAAAATAACAGTGTCATTGTTTTAGTCAACGACGCTTTATAATATATGTTTGTGATTGAAAAATTGAAGTTCGTTTAGTGATGTTCATGAGCGATCTAGTGAAGTTTGAAATTGTCATATACAATTAGTCGGATTATGAGTAAAAAATGGGCAAGTGTCATGCAAAAAAAATTGAATGTAAATTCCCAGTATTGTGTAGCAGTCAGAATGACTCGAATCGTTGTTAGTGTTATCACTTTAAATACCTAATACAAATGGACAAAAAATGTATAGGTTGTGAATGAAAACTTCCAGTACGGTACTGTAATTATTTAGTGCATTTTATTAACAGTGTAGATGATACTCTCCTTTTAAAAAATCTTGAATTTAAACTTCATAAAGTACTTGCAATGTACTTTAATTGAATACAGTGAAATGTTTTCTTAATGTTTGTATTTACAAGTGTTCTGAATTTAGTGTGGTAAGTGGTACCATAAATAAATTAACTGGAAGGTTTTGTATCTCCGTATATTAAGGATGTAGGAGCGCGATGGGGTGCTCAACACGCACAAAAGTAAGAATTCAGATAGAAAATTCGAACACTTCCCGATGGAAGAAAAATCTTTAAAAAATGAAGCATACAAAAGATGCGGCAGAGATTAATTTTGCATATTAATAATTGCAAAATGTTATTAACAAAAAGGTGAAAAAAACCGTTTAGCAAATTATCCGTCAACCTAACTTTTTTTTCGAATGAAAATGATTCATTAATTTTTCTGAATACGTACGAATTTTTTCCGGAATTTATTCTAATCATCGAAATTTCGTTTTTTTGGAATTTCTTTTTCTTAAAAAATTGATGTTAAGTCGCGAATTTTTCATATGTGTTTCTCACAAAACCACCCATTACACCCAAGAAGTTTCTAAACGATTGATCAAATAGATTCGCGAATACAGCTCATACAAGAAAAAAAATCGCTATTTTCAAACATTAGACAAAATTCTGAAAAAATTCATACGTATTCAGAAAATTTAACGAATCATTTTTATTCGAAAACAAGTTAGGTTGACGGATAATACGTTGACATTTTTTTTCTTCACCTATTTTTTAATAACATTTTGCAATTATTAATATTTAAAATTTATCTTTTCCGCACCTTTTGTGTACTTGATTTTTTTCAGATTTTTATTCCATCGGGAAGTGTTCGAATTTTTCTCTGAAATCTCACTTTTCAGGAAGTTGAGTACCCCATCGCGCTCCTACATCCTTAAATTAGTTCTAAATGCAATGAATTTAGAAATATTTGAACGTTTTTATGCCTTAGCTGATAAATTGATTTTGACGTATAATTGCGATGAAACAGTAAGATTTGAATAAAATATTTAAATAAAAGTACTTTTGTACTGAAATGTAAACAAAATTGTTTGAGTACCTTTTGTATTTTTAGGGGAGCGTACATTAATGTTATATGGGTGTACCCACGGAATAACTTCCCTTTAGAAATTGCAAATATTTTTTATTCACATTACGAAAACGAGTTCCTACGGAAATCTGCCATCTGTTATACTGTGACCTCTGAAGAGATTTCCTACGGTTCAATCAACTCTGAACGTCGAATCAAGTATGCAAATAGCTCGAGTTTTATATATTCTGGGGTCTTTCTTTGTTTGCGAGAATCGTTCGGCTGCGTCGCCATCTCGCGGTGATTCTATACCCTGTTAAAATTGCAAGTAAATTTAATATATAGAATGATATGAGTAAATTTGTGTTAGTATGAGAATTCGACGATACTGGTTTAAAAAAAATTATAGCATGTGGATATTGACTGCTTATTTTTAATATTCCGATATCTTATTCGTTAATAACGAAACTAATATACCGTAATAATTTTTTACAGTGTCGTAATGAAAACGTATTTCAAGTTATCAATTTTATATTACAATGTGTTCAATTTCTAGATTTTTAGTCACAGTTTCTAGATTCAATAAAAGATATTGTAAGTCCGTTATTAGTTTCATAAAAGAATTGACCAGAATTTTTTTATTGCATGTCAACATTAGAGAAAGTTATGGATCACTTCTGCTTTTACATAAATGAGTATTACCACATGTACCTTTATTGACTCTTTCTGTATTACTCTCTTAATAAAGACGTAGCACATTGAAAGTCGGATTATCGAAGACTGAAGCTGCATTCCCAGCATTCTGATAAAAGTTGGAAAAATCCATTCTTTTTAAATACATCATCGTTTTCATTAACCAGCCCTCAAAAAATGGGTAATGTAAGTCAAATCCATCAAACATTACTTAAACATGGATGATGGATCTATAGTCCATCAATTATCAATTATATAATGGATGATGTATTTAAATTCCGTCAACCATAATTAAAAAAATGCTTGATGGAACAACGATCTATCAACAATCTCGTAAGTGATGGCGGATGGAACATGATTGATGGAATATTTTTTTACGCAAATGCATTTCGCAATCCAAGCGATATTGTATTGCGAAGTGCATTTGCGACATTTTATTTAACGTTATCAATTGTTTTCGGGCATTCTGGTACTCGGAAAAAACGACTTGGTTAAATGTACCAATTTTTAATTTGTTAAACAAAATTGGTCTTTGTAACCACTATATTCATAGATTTAATGGCGCACAATTGGTTCCCTCACCAATGGCAACTTGGTTAATACTTTAGTGCATACAACCAACAAAAATAGTTGTCGTTACCAAGAAATTGTAGTTACTGTGGTTCTAAAGAACCAACCACGAAAATTGGTTCCGATGACTGCTGGTATGACTAAGTTTTTAGTAGAATTCAGGACTACCAATTTTATTGGTAGATACAACTATTTTGGTTAGTACCATCATCGGCCGTTAGTCGTGTAACGCTGGTAGTAACGTTTTAAGCGCGCTTTTTCTTTTGAAGCCGGATCCAGTTATAAAGTGCTTTATCAATCAACATTTAAACAGTGATAGTTCCAATGGAAGACGAGGACACCGTCGCCCAACTTTTAGAGACCTAGGGACGAAAAAATCTCATCCCCATATTCTGCGTTGGGTGCTGTTTTGTACTTCAAGCATGTATAACCTCATTGATGGACCGGTTGCTTATACCGGTATCGGCATGCACGTCGTAACTGTTGGTGCATTCTTATATTATGATTGCAATATAATAATCATATTATAAGATTATGAAATCATAATTACAAAACTAACTGTACTGTGATCTATATTTCATGAATTAATAGGGCTTCACAACTCTGGTGGATTGGTTGTTTCAATTAAGAAAATTGGTTGGTCCCACCAAGCGGATTGGTTGTTTCAACTAAGAAAATTGGTTGATCCAAACAAGGGGTTTGGTTGTTCCAACTAAGAAAAATGGTTACAACGGCCCATTGTAATGGTTGTTCCAACCAAGTAAATTGGTTATTCCAATGATTTAATCATAGTTAGCCCGACCAATTACTTGGTTGCTTCAACTAATCTAATCTAACCAAGTTTCATTGGTTGATGCAACTAGAAAATCGTTTGGCGCATGTATAACCAAGACAATTGGTTGGAGGTAACTAATTTTTTTGTTACTCCAACCAAGTCGTTTTTTCCGTGTAATTCTACCATCTTCAGAGAAATTGAGATGCATTGATATTTAAGAAAGTCATTCGATTGAAAAATTTTTTAATCAAATTGTGACATGAAGAAAGAAAAATGTGGAAAAAATAGTAAATATTGAGATCACATTATCGCATGGCGCTCAAAAATCCTATTTTAAATTATAGAATCAGTGTGAATTTTTTCCGGTTTTTAAAAAACGGCGTTTTTGAAATTGCTTTTTTTCGAGGATTTAAAAATGTTACTGGTGGTAAAAAATTCTGAAAAAAATTTCGAGGCCTTTATGGGTCGGTAATAACGTCATATTAAAGTATGAACAGAATCGATGAGGGTGAGGGTAATAGCCTGCTGATTTGACGTGAAATCCCCCATATACAAGTAACGCTGTACTTTAAGTAGAGTACTCTAAGTACAGTGAAGTACTTGAAGTCTGATTGTGAGTTGCACAAATTTTAGTGCGAAAATAATGCATTTATTTTTACAAATCACTCGCACACACTTGCGTGCACACACACTCGCTCATATTTACATACACTCGCGCACACCCGTGTGTACACTTGCACACACAAGCACATCCTCGCACACACTTGCTAATACTTATACACTTCAGCTCACACTCCTTCACAGAAAAGTCAGTCGATATTAATCTATTTATAGAGAACTATATAGCCAGATTTCACATCAATCACATAAGTTATCAAGCACGCAGAATTTTGCAAACAAATTTCAAGATTTGCCGAAATTAACAATTATTTTTAATGATATATGCAAGTGAATTATAGTTGACAATTTTTTTTTAATTACTTGAAAATGGTGATTGAAGATTACCCACTTTAAATGTGATGAATAATGGACCTGAGCTCCATTAACCATTATTCAAGTAACGAATAAACGACTTGAATACCATGAACCATCAATTAAAAAATAATGAATGGATTGAAGTTCCATCAATCATCGCTTAAAAAATGAATGGAGGATCCATATTTCATGAAATATCATTTAATAAATGGATGATGGAACTAGGTTCCATCAATAACCACTTAACAAATGGGTAATGAAAGTACGTTCCATCAATCATAACTAAAAAAATGGTAATGTATCGGAGTTCGGTGATTCATTTTTGAAGTAACAGTTAATGATTTTGTGCTCCATCATTTATTTTTATTTTGCTTATTCAATGCATTATTTTTACATTAAAATTTTCACAACTCTGATTCTGATTGGTCGCCGATGGCTTTGACATAAAGCCAACTTCAAATTGTTGTAATCGCTGCAGAATCATGCATGAACCTTTTTTTACATACATCCACTTTTCATCCACAAATAAATCTTCTTTTCTTTTTTCATTTTTCTTTGTAAAAAAAGACATGGCACAACGAGAGTCTATCATATCGAAACATTGAAGCAGAAATAGAGTCAATTCAATGACGAATGGTAGAAACATGGAAATATCATGTTTACCCGTAAGAAAAGATAAACGAAAGGAAAAGAGTGCGAGCGAAGCGCGAACGTTGTTATACTAGTCCAAGTAAATTTTAATGCGCGTTTTAAACTGCACATAAAATCTTGTTTCATATAGTTATTTCGTATATTCTACAAAACTTTGTATGTTAAACATGTAGTAAATGTCATACCAGTCTTAATCGTGTGTAAGCGACGATAGTTGCTTTGACAATTGTAGCTTCGTGAGCCGCTTGTGGATAACATATTTCTCAGATTCGCACTGATTTCGCGTTTATTGCCTCTTTCGGGTGGATCAGCGTGAGAGATAACAGCGAGAGCCTCAAATTTATGCTTATGTCCTCGCGTCGTTTACCACTCACCAAATCGCGCACCAAGTATGCGCGTTATACGCGAGCACGTGTAACATACTTACTTGGCAACTACGGCTGTGACAGAATGAGGCAGGACAAAACAGACGACGAGCCATGCTTTTTTATGAACAACTTTTGTGCGTGAGGGACAGAGTAATTATTCTTTACCTTTTAAAAATTCGACCTAGTTTCTTTGAAATTCTTCAATGAGTTTGTCGCAGTGGCCTTAAAGCCATTTTTTTATTATATTTTTCTGTAAAATATGAATTTATATCTCGGTCACGGGTCGGACGCTAACTGATACAAGTATTTAAAATATTTACTTCAAGTTATTAAATTTCCATTACCACACATTGTAGTAAAAAAATCTTGAGCACGCTTCGGCACTTAAATGAAATATTACAGTGTAGTTTGAAATGGTGTGAACCCATAATTAATTTTATAATGATATTGACGAAAATGTTTAATTATTGCTCATAGTTATTAAGGAATACACTATTAATTATCAATTACATCATGTTGAAATATGAAAACAGTTATGGAGTGATTGTTAGACATTTTTGTATGCGAATAAATGTAAAGTATTGGAAGTTTTCTGCGGATACGCGTATGTCAAGTTTAATATACAAATATTAATTAATACGCATAAAAAATGTTGTAAAATTAATATACAGCATACAAAACAATTCTTGAAACTTGTGATTATGATATGATTGTGGTGTTTATAATATAATTATTTGAATTCCACACCGTATCTGCAAACGACTTCCAATACATACATTGATTTTTCAAATATTCCTAGCGGTGTTGCAAGGAAAATGAGTGAGGCTTTCATTTTTGGACATTCGCATGGATAATTTTTCGTCTTAAGCGATAGGGGCATTTTTTACCATTTGAAGATTTTACTTCGTTTCTTCGAAGTTCTTCAATCAATTTTCTGTAGTGAACTCGTCGTAAAATTACAGGAATTTTTCAACGAGAGCCGCGGTAGCGTCGCCACGCAAAGTATTAAGGATGTATGATACGCACAGTCCCGCCAAAAGTGAGTTTCACATACAATTTCAATCACTTCCCGATGGGATGGAAATCGGAAAAAAATAATGCATATAAAACGTGCTGAAAGATTGATTTCGCATAATAATAATCCCAAAATGTTATTAACAAATTGGTGAATTAAGCAATTGTTCAACAAACAAATAGCATTACTTTTTTCCGATTTTTATTCCATCGGGAAGTGATCGAAATTGTCTCTGAAACTCATCCTTGAAAAGAAGGAAAATCAATGTTCAAGAATGTCCGTTTGATTTCGAGTGAGCTGACGTCACATCATCACTTTCTCTACAATTTGAATCCGTATCACGGTCACGTATCGGAAGCTGGTTGCGGCGGAAAATCGTAAAAGCATCGACGGATGCGCCTCGCGTAGTGGTGATAATATAAATGTAGTGGGATAAAAAAATATTTGACGCACATGTTGCGGCCGAGCATGTTTTTTTTTGTGGTAAAAAAAAAATACGAATCTACATTCGTATAGCTTCGCTTTTCACTTGAATGAAAATTTCATCGGGGGACAAAAATAGAGAAGGAATGTTTGAAAGACGAATGCTTCGAAGGGAACCTGAAAAATGCATTTTTTCTACAAGAGCGGGCTGTGCAAATGGAAGTACTTGTGTAATTTCAATTTCACGGTGCCACGCATTTAATTTGGTATTGTACGAAAAACTCGGGCGTGGTGTTCGATGACTCGGTTTATCAACGACATTTCCGGGGTTGATTCTATTTCTAGGAAGCGACAATATCACGAATTCCAGTGAATAGAGCGCGACCAATTTCCTGGCATGATATTGAAATATTGAAGACAAAAATATAAGACTAGAGATGCGGAAGTAAAAAATTTTCCCGGAAAACATCACCACAATATCGAACTTTTTCAAACTTAATATCTAGCACAATTGCACGGCCGCTTGTTTCTGTGAAAAATTTGAATAAAATTCATTGGTATCAAAAAAATAAAAGCTTGACCTTGTGTTTTAAGAAATTCCAGATTACATACAATCTGAACCTCTCGATCGATTTACACGAAATTCAATACCAATTATCTTGTGTATAATCGAGAAAGCGAGAGCCATGAATAAACATAATATATATATATATATTATGTTTATGTGGTGTGTCGTAAGAAATTTTTTTTTTTTCATCATTCGGCTGTTGATTGCAAAGTTGACATGCATGCAGAAATACATTTCTCTGGAAGAGAGGCTCATTTTTAATTTTTTAGAGGTCGCTCACGCCAGATTTGTATTTTTATTTCTATCAGAACATAAAGAATGTATTGAATTTACAGAATAGTATTCATTTTTGAAAAATTTATTTAATAAACCTTAGAATCGGTCACACTCGGTTGCCACCAATAATTTAAAGATGTACGAGCGGTACAGTCCGCCTAAATGTGAGTCCACCCTGATATGTATATGTACATTGGTGTTTACACATTCACTTCTGGCAAGAAAAATGATTTCAATACGAATTTCAAGCGTAATCAGTCTCCTTGCGTTGTTTTTGTTGATAGTGTATTTGTGCCATATTACAAATATGGTTAGAAATCCACGGTGTAGAATCGTACTGTTTTAGGGGTTAACAATTTCGGTGTTATTTTTTACTCAAAAAATAACTCCCATTTGTGGGAGTTACTTTCACACTGACAACTAAGTTGATATTTCTACCCGTGTTAATAATGGGAATGACTCGGTACGGTGTGAATTTAACACTTATTAAAGCCCAATTGTAGGCCGGTCATAGTGAAGTCGATAACTGAACCCCGATGAGTTCACTCCTCGTAGTAACTATCCTTATGGCGTAGACCTTCATATACATTTTTCCGAGTGAATGTCGAGTTGAATTTAACACTGAATTTCTAACATTGTATAAGTTTTGCATCGATCATTATTGTGAAGGCTGAAAATTGGTGTCTCCCATTGTTATGATTATTGAAAGGAATGTGATAAAGTTTGATATGATGATAAAATTATTATATTAATGAACCGATTTTTAATCTAATCTAATTAAAATCTAATGACACCCTTAAGGTCGCTATGTCGGTAGGTACGCCGAAGTCATAAATGTCAACGTCTATATGCCATTCAAAAATAATCATATATGTTATTTTGCTACCCTCAATAATGTTCTAAAAAATAATCGAGCATCTTTAAAAATTGTCGCAATCAGATTAAAAGGATTATTTGTAAATGTTTTATATGTTTAGCGTGAATTTACCTTCATTCTTACGATGATGGTTAGAAAACACCATTCATCCCGGTATCGTGCCCTTTGACCTTGGTTCAATTGGACATTCGTCCCGTAACGTCACCTTTTTTTGTAATCCATTAATTTTTGCACTATTTGCGAATCCATTAATACTTTTTGTTTTTTCTGTCTTTCATCTAAGTACTTTAATTCTCAATTTGAGGATCATTTTTTGCGGGTGGGGGTAAAAATTGCGAATGGCTGAAATAGCGAATTTAAAAATTGACTTCCACCCAATTGTGCTAGTCCTCGCGTAAGCGCCGTGCAAAAAAGGGATTTTCAAGTTCTCATTATTCATTAAAATAGTCTGTAAGAGCATTCGAGATTTTCTACGAGTTGTAATGAATTGCTAAATTACGATATTTCAAAAGTTTATACATATGAGTTTGGATAACTACCTTAAGCTGTGGAGACTACAACAGGTAAAAGCGAATGGCAAAAGGAGCGCGAAAAGGTGAATGGAATTCAAGTCGAATCTGTATTTCGAGTACGAAGAACGTTGGCGCGAATTGCGAACGACTATGGGAATGGGATGTGGAGAGAAATAAGAAAAAGAGTTTTGGCCTGTAGTGGAAGTGGAAAGTCGTACTAGACGAGCGGTGCTCATCTCGACCCACCAATTCCCAAGACCCTTTTCGGCCGTTCTCCCGAGGGCGTAGTTTTATATGAGCCGTGCTACCCCAAGAGTATACTAACCGCGATTCTAAGGGTTAGTCGCGAGAGCACCATTTCTCTTACACCCGATGATACTCACGACCTTTTTTTGCCGACGTGGCTTCCGACTTTGATAACTAGTTGAAGCAGTAGAATTTCGAGACTGGTAGAATAATTCAAGTTCCTCTCTTATATTCACGTATTATATCGAATAAAGCTCGCATTCAGAAATAAAGAGATTAAAATATCTCCGCCATCGTTAAAAACAATTATCGCAAATGCGTGCAGCATAAAATCTTGTCAATGAGTTTTTAATGATGCTTGTACTTGAACGAACGACTATGCAACGTAAAATTGGATTCACGCGATTAATTATTGCCAAGCTATTGTCATAACGCTACGGGTTATTCCGGGACAAGGGATGCATCACATATTCATGCTCAATAAAAAGTTTGATTGAATTTTAATTTGAGAACTTTCTTTTATTTCCGGTACTAATGAAATTATACTGGTAATGTTACTGCGAAATGGTCGTTGTAAAGGGTATTTTTGTGAAATCGAAAATCACTTATCATATTGTTAATATTGGATATCAATACTAATGTTTTTATCTACACATTTTCTTTACAGCGAAAAAAGGATTTTCATTAAACAAATATGAGGCACTCCACGTGACTTCAGCCAACCAAAAAGAATCGAAAAAATGTCCAGGAATCAGGTTCAGTGGTTATAATAGATACACCAAATTAAAATTTTTTTGACATTTTTCAGGCAAAATATGCCATATTTTTCATTTTTCATTCAACCTATGATATCTCGGGAACGATTAATCATATCGACATCTCAAAGAAAACGGAAATGTGCGTTTTTTTATGGCTAACAAGAAAATAATTAATTCAGAATTAATTGTGTAATGTCAGACTATATTTTACTACAAAATTGATGAAAATATTTTTTTTGCGAAAAGGACTTCGGAAAGTGGCATTGGAAAAATTGTTGCCAATTGTGTACGAAAATCCTCAATTTGGAGTTTTTTTTTGAGACCCTGCAAAGTTCATAAGTTATCGCAGTTTGAAATATTTTAAAAAAATACATATGATATACACTGTAAAAAAATTTACTTCAAATTTAATTTAACGGTACAGGAAGTTTTTATGCATGAACTGGTATAATAAATTTTCCATATAAGTAGGATGTAAAATTAAAGTATGGTACAGTAATTTCAATGATTTACATTAAATTCAATGTAGAAGTATATTCCTCTTCATAATCCGCCATAATTTTTCTACGAATTGACATAAATTTTACATCACAATTGTATTTAAATTTAATCAACGCATTAATGCATAAAAACATCCAGTCTTTTTCAACAGTGTAGCCGGATAAAATGGTTTATCGTTATTTTTTACAGACACTTAAGCATATTGTTTCCACGTATGTCACCGCAGAGAAAAGCCATTAAAAAAAAAGTTCTTAATTTTGATAAAAGTCAGTCGTCTCTGATTTCGAAATTCATAGATCCGAATAACTGTCGGAAGGATCGAACATAAGTTCTTTTTTCTTCAAGAAATCGAATATATTGCTTCTACTGGCTTTATGGCAAGGTCACATAAGAGAACACATTTACTCCTCTTTTCCCTCTTGAGGGTTGGGTGTCGCATAATTTCTTTTTAGTAGCTGTCTTACGTCGTGGAAGAAATATGATCCCCAAATTTCTTTTTTGCGGGTTGAGGAACTTGGGTTGGTCGGCGATGAGTCACACAGGACATTAATTTTTATAGATATTGATGAGTGTGATCTAGTTTGGTCCACCAGATATTTTTAACGCGTTTATGAGAGAGACGAACGACATGCAACGTGGCGTCGAAGGAAAAAGGGATTCCACAAGTTTGTTACAGTTATAATTTCGTTAACGACGCGCATAATCTCTTGAAAAGCTGTGAGCTAAGCGAATTTCCGTGAAGAAATCTTATCAGCGTTTTGCCAACGCCCTGATTAATTTTCCCTAATTATATAAGAGGCCTTATGTGGTAGCCTAATAAGGTTTCCTAAAGGACGGTCACGCTTTTTTTCCGGGGCCTTTAAGGACTGCCCTATTAAGCCCTCACTTAAATAATAAAGAAATTTAATTAAGAAATATTTATTTGTTATTATTTAGTTGAGTAATGCTGCACTTTCAATAAGATTTTTCGTCTTTTCCTACACGACGGTACATTTTAATCGCTGAAAAAATATATTACTTTTTTTTCTACATTGACGGGAATCGAACCTAGAATCCTTCGGATGGTTAAGTTGCGCAGCGCCTTAGCTCTCTCGGCCATTCAAATCATACGAATATGCAATTTTTTTGTCTATTTGAATGACTGTAATATGAAATATGAAATAAAAATTAATGTAACATAGCCAGAACTTGATATATTTACATCACTGCGTCTGATGTGTAAAAACGAAAGCACATACAGTAATTTTTTCACAGAAATTGGTTATATAGAACAGAGTTGTTTTATTGTTTGCGCGAATTAGTTCGTTTGTATCTAGGTTCGTGACTGTCTGACTGACCTGAAGGGCAGTATTAGAATGGGCGACCACCTGGCTGACTTTGGCGGTCATTAGTTGGATAGGTGACCACAAATTTTGCCACGGAAACCGCGGATTGCCATATAAGACCCTTATCTGGAAAATGTATTATTGATTTGTTTACTTTATGCTATGGTTAAGTCTGACTGGGCCTTTAGTTAATTACCTTATCAAGGCCTTATTAAACTTCATTCTTCTTTGAATTTGGCGGAGTATGCGTATATTAAATAGATGTTATGATGCTTCGACGATGTCAGCCTGTTATATTTTAATTTTAATGGAAGTTTGGCAAATCGTAACTCGGGGTCTGAGTCTAACGATGCGCAAGATTCCGTTGTTATCGATCTTCCTGTATAGGAAAATCAAACATTTGGAATCTATTTATTCTTCTCCCTTCATGACACTTACGATTTGCCAAACTTCTATCAAAATAAAAATATAACAGGCTGGCATCGTCGAGGTATCATAACATATATTAGCCTTATGAGATCCGTATTTGGCAAAATTATTATTGATTTGTTTACTTGGTGCCATGTTTAAGCCTGACTGGGCCCTTAAGTGATTACCCTATCAAATCCTTCGCCATGGAAACCTAGAAACACCTTATTAGGGCCTTACTTGGAAGTAGTATGGAAAACTTATCTTAGAGCATCCCTAATCATTTTCTTCACGGGCAGAAGAACAAAGTTTGGTTCTTTGAATTTCTCCTTCTCCTCCTGAGTAGAAAAATGTTACGTGAGAAGGACAAAGTTTATCAAGGCATCGTGAGAAAGAATGTACTATTATCCTTAAACACTCCATAAAAGTATACGATAGTGGTCAACTGTCCATAAAAAGGGTATTTAAAGTGTCTTATCGGTGCTATTTATTGATTTTTCTTCCCGAAACAATCCAAACTTTTTTCCCCTCTGTCTTCCACCAGGGCTGATCGAAAACTTGCGGAGTGTGCACACTACACACCAATACTTGTGGCTAGCTAGCATCGAGAGAAAGCTCATAAACTTTTAAATCATGATTCTTATCCGTTTCCGGGTATTTTATTCTTTTACGATCTCTCAGCTGGAGATCAGTCCTCTTGGAGTCTCTTTTTCCTGGCGGCGAATCGTACGGAATTCGATTTATCGGGCAGGAGATTTGACTCGTCGGGTTCTTTGCCGAAGATAATCAAGATGTTGGCAAGCAGTCTTCTTGGGGGAAAACTGAAGTGCGCGTGATTTTGTGGGCTCAAAGTTCAACAGCGACGATGACTGCTGACTCGACACCGATGCAGAACTCCGTATCGCATAATTCCAAAGAATTTAGATTGTATTTTACCGAATATGCGCACTAAAACATTCCATGTATTTTTTACGATTCCCATCGGTCTTATATCGAAAATTGAACGGAAATTTTGAGCGGTTATCCGATCGTATTATTTCTTTCTCAGACAGCAAGCAGATATGGTGAAATTTTTTTTTTTTTAATGAATAAATTGCCAAAAATATTTTAAATCATATTTAGAAAAAATTCGAACGTTTAGCCGTCGGAAACGACTTGAATTTCCGAACTGAACGTTTGCAGCCATAACGTTTGCAGTAAGGAGTAATATTACTTTGTCTACTGTCATTTTTACGTAAATTCATCTGGACGTTCAACTCATATCGTGGTTTGAATATTTTTTAATGCTTGCAAATCAAGGTTCGGCATTAATCATTACTTTTCTAATATTTTTAGATTAAAGTACAGATTACTTCTGTGAATTGGCAATTGAGATTGACTATAGTTGTCAATTAATTCATCAATCGATAATCACAACTCGACATTATTCACTCGATCAATAAATCCTTGATCATGCCGAGGAATTTCTTGATTTTCGGTTAAATGGTAAATAGTTACTAAAAAGAATTGATTGAATTGATTACTAGAATATTTTTTAAGTTAATCGTCAATCAAGACTAAAAATTATTCGAAGATCCAGAGAATTGTTGACAAAGAAAGTGGAACATGCCGGGTTCTCGTAAACTATTTATGTAGCACTGAAGAAATATTCTATCCTGATTGACGAGTAATGAAGTACTTTGCTAATTTCTGATTATTATTGATAATTGATTGTTTGAAAAAATGACTTATTAGAAATTCCAATTATCGATTGGTCGAGTAATCAGTAATTGATTACTCAGATAAATATGGAATATCGATTTTTGCTATAAAAAGTCATCGAAAAACGGAATTTGGCTTTTGAAAATTATTTTGGGCATACGCAAAAGTTGCCACGTAAAATAGACAAAACCTGAGAATCAGGTTTTGTGGGTTTTTTAATTTTGTGGTTGTTATTGGTAATCACCATTTTTACCCTCGTCCGTTCACGACAAAGGACTGACTAGTTTCTTCTTCCTTTATCCATTATTCATGTCGAGTGTTTTTATACGCGGTTTTTTCTCATAACTAACCCATACCCACGCTTTTCCATTTGATGTTATATTATTTTATTAAATTTTTTTTGCAACTGAAGATTTTCTTTTGACAGGAATTATTGAACGATACAAATAGAATCGAAGCTTTCTGCATGAGAAAACAAAAAATGAACTCCTCCTTTACCTGTTTGCTTCCGTCTCTGCCTTTTCTTTCTCAACTAACTATACGTCTCTACTGTAAGAGCTTTCTCTCACATTCGTGCGTTAAATTGAATTTATCAATTTGTGGATAAAAACTTTCAATCACGAAAATTAGTTTACATATTTTTTTACCATTTTTATAGGCCCTAAGAGCTTTTCGCTCAATAACTTTGGTCGTCTACGATTTTTTCCCTGCACGACAACCAGTTCGTCTGACGTATGGCATTCTCTTCATATGCACCACCGGGAGAATTATTTTTCTTATTGAAAAATTGATATTTTTTTTGGTCTGAAACAGGTACAGACTATTTTTGCATGACGGTCGATAAAGCAAAAGAATCACCAAAGTTATACGAATCAAGGTTGCGCTATAACAAAATGTCATTGTGTCGAAATTAAGAAAAATAATGTTAATTCTGTATGGTGTAATGTTATTTCATTTTTTTTACCTCAGAGCCTAGATCCGTGCTACTGTTAGGTTTTTTGCGATGTCGTCGAACATACTGAAGGTTTGCAATTTCTTCAGTTAAAAAAAATATCCGTCTTCAATTTTAAAAAATAATCTTCAACTATTTTCGGTAAACAAAACACTGTTACCGAAATGTCAAGATTATTTTAAATGCTCAGCTCGAAAGCTAACACGAAACTGCGACTTTTATGAGCAAACACATTTTTTCAGTAACTTCAAGTTGTTGAGATATGGTCAAGTGGAAAAAATTTTCTCTTTGAATATTAGATTAAAAAATCTGAAAAAATGCACATAAAGTGCCTTTTAGTGGTACTTTGATATATCCAATTAGGTTGTTTTTTTTTTTTCATTTTATAACGTACTTCTCAAGCGTTGAAACGGTCATCAGAATTGAGAAACTCAAACAGCATAAACGTGTATATTTTTAGCAAATTACTGGAATTTGCTTTCACGAATCCTTTTTCACGCATGACTGCGACGGAATTTTAACAAATTGGCGAATGTATAAATAATTTGTAATCAGTTTGGTCATTTGTAATCGAGCTCTGCTGTACTTTAATACATGGTCTTCAGATTTCACGTCAACGCGATGTACCATCGTGACGTCTTGACGCTTTTCGCCAAACATTCGAGGAATTTTGAACTTTCACAATCATGGAATTGTGAATCATAATTCGTAGGTTTATATAAGAAATAACTTTGGTACTTTCATGGTTTCGAGTTATTGATGCACGATTAGAACAATGAAACTACATCACTTTATTTTCAACCACCTAATTGTAGGACGAATCTGAGATGGTGAAAAAAAGTGACTGAATTTACAGAGGATTCTCCGTATCTCACAAACCTTAGACTTTCACGGCCTCAAAGAATAAAAATCTAGTTATAGGAGCACAGGATCGCTAATTTTTTGTACTCATCTTGAGACCTTTAGGAAGCAATATTCGTTCATGAACAAGGCATCATATACAGGGTGCTCGCATAAAAAATTCTATTATCATTTTAACTAAAAATCATTACTTTAGTGCTAATCAATTGTAGGAACCATCTTTGATTGCGTCTTGCAAGAGTTTAGCATGTTTTCAATTTATTAAAAAAACTCATACGACATAGTTTTATCCCTTCCCATAGAGAATTTTTCTAATTCAATTTTACTCAACTCGTATGCACAAAATGAAAAGTGTGACTGGTAATGACTCTAATAACTCAAAATAAATTATTGGAATTTATCATGCAAATTTATAAACCTGACATTCTTGAACCTGACAATTGCATATATTTTGACCCAGAGAAAAATTGTTTCTCGTCGGAAGGTCGAGCACATCTGCGCACATCCAAATCGTGATAAGAGTAACGTACTCGTATGGAATTTAATAATCTCACTTGACTCGTTTGACTGGGTAATGATGGGCAAAACCTGACATTTCTTCTCCACGCAGCAATATTCGTTCATGTCGTCGATCGTTGCGAGCATAATAATTGACTCTCCGACGTAAATTTCACTTTATTCAATTCGTGATGAATCTACCTTCATGTCCATCCAATTCATTTGGCTCAATTACCTTGTGCTCATATTCCTGATCCATATGACGGTGGATGTCAGGTTCATTATCGAAACCGGGGTACAGATGTTCACAGGATAACCGCTTAATTTTCTGACATGTTTGGCGATTGCAATTAGGTACATTATGTTCATTGCACCTTACCAGCAGTTCATGATTTTTTTCTTATCATTCTGAAGGTGCATATCAATGCTACACCCGTACAAAGTGACGCGAAAGTCAGAGTTACATGCGAAAACATTGATAATTTCCGCATTTGAACCAGGTCTACAACTGAAAACTGGAAACTCAAACAGTCTACACTGAAAAAAACAGTAGTTGCGAGAAACATATCCAGCATATGCTGTACCACGAATTAGTTGCCGCAACTAACTTGAAGCCGCAAACCGATGTATTCGCGATTAGTTAAGAAAAAATAGTCTGTGAAACTAACGAGTTAGTTCCGGTAACCAATCGCTGTGCTATTTTTACTAACAGCTCGTATGTGACGCAAACGCATTGCACTTCCGTCGTCCAACTGAGTAGTTCATACAACCATAACGATTAGTTCCTATAACCAACGAGTAGTTGCCATAACCCACCGAGTAGTTGACGCCATATGAACTCTTTCGAGTGGTTGTCGGTACCCGTTTATTGATTCCTTCAACTACTTTTTTTTCAGTGTACTGGTGCATTATAATTTTTTTTTTAAATAGATTATACTTCGTATATCTTAGAAAAAGTTTGATACGCGTATAATTCATTCTGGGTAAATTACTATCGCATTCCGCAGTCGAGTTTCACGAAAGTCTAAGGTTTGTGAGATACGCCCATATGCTTATTACCACCAGATCTTTTTCAGTGTTGTTATTGCAAATTTAATGGAGTAGTTCTTACCGAAAACGATGACGAACGTCATCTTCACTGTCTTGATCTTGGCCCTGGGTATGAGACCCCTCGATGAGGCTCTTCTCATGTCCCTCGTCGGACCTTGTCGAAGTGCGCCGCCTTGTGACCATATAGTGGCGACGATAACCATGTAGCAACCCCCGATTATAAGGGTCGGTGCTATAAAGAGTGTGAAACTGACCAAACTTATATATATCCGCCACAAAACTGGCGATCCCAGATCTATCCAACACTGCACTTTATCCTGAAAACATAAATCCAATATCAATCGTTTGTGGGCACTTTCGTTATATTAATCTTACCTATCGTATGCATACGGAATTTTTCATTTCCATACCAGCCATTCCACGCGTTAAAAAAATGGAACATAAAAAAACCATAGTTGTTAAATTTGATATTTCATTCTACTGAAACGAACAAAAAGAAATTTTATAATAAGAAAAGCAATTCTCGCTGGCGGGCAAATTTATGCAGCAGTTGTATGAAAGTTAGTAAGAGTTTTCAACAGCATATCATAATTATTGTGCCATTTTTCTTTTTACTTGTACTCTGCAATGGCTGGTAATACTATATTTTTTTCCTTACAGATAAATTATACGTGACTACAGGAACACTTGGCGCTATTTATTTTCTGAGAAAGTTTACTCTAAGCACTTTAATTTATCATCTGCAGATAAGAATTCAAAGTTTTGCCATAAATACTGTGTTGAAGACACGGCTCTTTGTGCGTTACTTTTGTTTCAATTGGTCGGTGCCCTACCTTCGGGATTTATTTACACGAAAAGGGACCGCAAATCTGCATTCCAAAAGAATTTCGACTCTTCGAGTTGGAATTTCGGTCGTGACAAAAATATCTCAATTCGCCTCGTTCGCTGTTATTAATTACCTGTATCAGTGTTTCCTCGTAGAGAAAAATAATTGGAATGCTGAAGAATATGGAAAGGCCCCATGCGACTGCTACCAAAGCTCTGGCTCTCCACCCTGCAATAAAAAAAAAGTGTATGGAAAATTTGTAAAGATCCCACGTGACGTGTTGTAAAGTTTACCGATTTATTTCTCGTTTTCTATTACATATCCCTAGGCATTTCCTGTTGTAATTTGACAGGGAGATCTTACGATCTTCTTGGTTTCAATCATGGGAGGACAAAAAGAGGGGAATGAGAAGAACGAGTCGCGACCCTATTTTTTAAATTTTCTGCCCTATGAATCTGAATGTCTCACACTCTTCAAAGCTTCTCTCTGAAGCTTGAAGGTTTAAGTGGGCGAGGTTTTTCTCAGATCTACTAATATGGAGGTAACGAGACAGAACTAAAGAGGGTGAGATTGCGGAATACAGAAATAAAGGGCTCTAGGTACTGCAGGACTTTGAGAATATATAAGCAGTTTAAAATAATAAAAAACGAAATGAAAAATGTAATGGACGCAGGGAGAAAAATTCGCCGAAAGCAAATAAGGTGCACAACGGCGCTTTTGTATATTTTTGAAATTCAATCACCCGTTTTGATCCTCATCACTATGTCCTAGACAAAAATATCCTACCAAAAATTGCCTAGACGAAAATATCGTCTGACAAAAATATCCACTGACAAAAATATCCTGTGTGAATAATATCACCATCAAAAATATCCTTGGCAAAAAATATAGTAACACAGCGAGACCGCGACTCTCAGTACATACCCGAGTAATCCCAATACTTGTCGAATTGACATGCCGAAACATTCAACAGACACGCACACGAATAATATATGGGGCATTCCATACGAGTCCGGCCACCTTAAATTTAAAAAATTCCAAAATTCGATTCCAATAGGTCCGATATCGGCTACATTTTTGTATCATTTCATTCACACTTGTGTCACAAGAGTGTAGGAGCGCGATGGGGTGCTCAATGTGCTCAAAAGTGAGGATTCAGAGAGAAATTCGAACACTTCCTGATCGGATAAAAATCTGAAAAAAATCAAGCATACAGACGATGCGGAAAAGATTAATTTTGCATATTAATAATTGCAGAATGTTATCAACAAATAGGTGAAAAAAAATTATTCAACAAATTATCCGTCAACCCAAATTTTTACCGAATGTATAAATGATTTGTAAATTTTTCTGAATACGTACGAATTTTTTCAAAATTTGTTCCAATCATCGAAATTTCGTTTTTTTTGGGATTTTTTTTTCGTAAAAAATGCATGTTAAGTCGCGAATTTTTCATAAGTGTTTGTCACAAAACCCACCCATTTCACCCAAGAAGTTTCCAAACGATTGGTCAAATATATTCGTAAATACAGCTCATACAAGGAAAAAAAAACCGCAATTTTCAAACATTAGACGAAATTCTGAAAAAATTCATACGTATTCAGAAAATTTAACGAATCATTTTTATTCGAAAAAAAAAAGTTAGGTTGAACGGATAATTTGTTGCACAATTTTTTTTTTCACCTATTTGTGAATAACATCTTGCAATTAGTAATAAATAAAATTAATCTTTTCCGCGCCTTTTGTATGCTTGATTTTTTTCAGATTTTTATTCCATCGAGAAGTGTTTGAATTTATCTCTGAATTCTCACTTTTCAGAAAGTTGGGCACCCCATCGCACATCCTACATCCTTATGTGGGGGTGCGGTAATTTGTTTCTAATAATTCATAATTTCGTATTGGTGGGGGGTCGCCCCTAACCCCCCAGCGGGGTCTTCGCCCCTTGCACCCCCTTCAATCCCTCCACGCACCTTCGTCCCGGCCCCATAATGTTTATTAATTTGTGCGACTATTTTTATTCTATTGTTTTTAAACATCATATACTGTATCGCGAATATATTTAGCACACGGAAAAAACGACTTGGTTGGAGTAACAAGAAAATTAGTTACCTCCAACCAATTGTCTTGGTTATATATGTGCCAAACGATTTTCTAGTTGCATCAACCAATGAAACTTGGTTAGATTAGATTAGTTGAAGCAACCAAGTAATTGGTCGGGCTGACTATGATTAAATCATTGGAATAACTAATGTACTTGGTTGGAACAACCATTTCAATGGGCCGTTATAACCATTTTTCTTAGTTGGAACAACCAATCCGCTTGGTGGGGTCAACCAATTCTCTTATTTGATCCAATCCACCAGAGTAGTGAAGCCCCATTTATTCATGAAATATAGATCGCAGTACAGTTAGTTTTGTAATTATGATTTCATAATCTTATAATATGATTATTATATTGCAATCATAATATAAGAATGCACCAACAGTTACGACGTACATGTCGATACCGGTATAAGCTACCGGTCCATCAATGAGGTTATACATGCTTAAAGTACAAAACAGCACTCAACGCAGAATATGGGGATGAGATTTTTTGTCCCTAGGTCTCTAAAAGTTGGGCGACGGTGTCCTCGTCTTCCATTGGAACTATCACTGTTTAAATGTTGATTGATAAAGCACTTTATAACTGGATCCGGCTTCAAAAGAAAAAGCGCGCTTAAAACGTTACTAGCGGCGTTACACGACTAACGGCCGATAATGGTACTAACCAAAATAGTTAGTTGTATCTACCAATAAAATTGGTAGTCCTCAATTCTACTAAAAACTTAGTCGTACCAGCAGACATCGGAACCAATTTCCGTGGTTGGTTCTTTAGAACCACAGTAACTACAATTTCTTGGTAACGACAACTATTTTTGTTGGTTGTATGCACTGAAGTATTAACCAAGTTGCCATTGGTGAGGGAACCAATTGTGCGCTATTGAATCTATGAATATAGTGGTTACAATGACCAATTTTGTTTAACGAATAACAAATTGGCACATTTAACCAAGTCGTTTTTTCCGTGCACAGAATATTTTTGCGTCAGAACATTTTTGCCGCCGGATATTTTCAGCACAGGATATTTTTACGTCGAGACATTTTTGGCAGCGGATATTTTCCGTTAGGATCATTTTCTAGGATATTTTTGTTACGGATATTTTGGCAAAATATATTTTTGAATGTTACCATGAATCTGAATGTTTTGCTTTTTCTAAGGCTCCAGAGACTTTCAGTGGCCGAGGTTTTTTTTTATAAACTATCAATGTGAAAGTAACGAGGCGCTAAAGAGCATGATTTTACAAAACACAGAAATAATGGCCTTAGGATGCAGCAGTACTTTGACAATATGTGAATAATAATTTCGAAAGAAAAACAAAAAGTTCAATGATGACGATTAGAGGAAAGGTAAAGGAGTAAGAAAGCTTGAGAGACAGAAAGATTCGCCGAAAGGGAACGAAGAGCATAACGACACTTTTGTATATTTTTTTAATTCAACCAATTTAGCGACGGTCAACAAAATATGAAAAATCCGGATGCGACTGCTACTTAAGGTATGGTGCTCTACCCTGTAAATAAAAAAAAAGTGTATGCAAAATTTGCATAGGTCGTACACAACGTGTTGTGATGTTTACCGATTTATTTCTCGTTTTCTATTACATATCTCCCGACCATATCCTGTCGTGATTTGACAGGGAAATCTTACGATCTTTTCGGCTTAAATCGTAGGGATATAAAAAGGGGGAAAAGGGCAAATACTCATAGAGTACGAATCTTGACTCGGAGAGAGCGAATTTCCGTCCACGGGAATTTATTATAGCGCGTAAAGACGTGTCTCGTAATTTCCGGTCCGAGTTTTACGAGCGCTCTTGCGCGTCGTCGGGCAACCAAAAGGCTTTTCGCGAGTGGCCCGAAGTGCCAGAGATTTCGGAAGGGTATAGCATTGTGGCGGATCTTTTTGTCGCCGTATTCGTGTGGTCGTAGTCTACCGAAACCGCTGCAACTATATAAAAAGAGGAAGAATAAGAGTAGAAGGATGTTACCCAGGAGAGTCGAGTTGCCGTGGGCGCAGATTTCTTTTACTCTATTCCTCTCCTTTTCCCTCGCGAGATCCTCACTCGGTATATCTATTTTCGGATTCAGCCCAAATATAGGCCGACGACGGGGCCAATTTTTTACCTTTGTTCTGTATATTCAAAAAAATTACTTTATTTCAATGACGTCGAATCGATCGAGACCTCAACGCATTTCTTTTGGAATATCATTATGAGTCAATCGTAAGAACTAGAAAAAAATTACCGTTCTGTTATAAATATACATAGTTACATCCAGATGGATGACATTTTTTTGGAACGGTTATAAATCATGATTTTGGGAAATTCATAATAATAGAAATCTGTATTTGGAATATATGGGGCAATCTGCATCAATTCGATCTGAGTCGGATTTGTTATGTTTTTGTTTCATCTCTAAAATCAAAGCAGCATTTCTTAAAGATTTTTTTGACTTATCACTCTTTAAAAAAATTGCTACTGGCATGACGCAACGCGTGACCTTCTCATCTCGATTGCTGCTGGTGTCATGTTACTGTCGTGAAGATAGTTTGTGAAATTAGATTGCGAAGTTAGTTTGTGAAGTTAGGTTGTCAACTTAGTTTGTAATGTTCGTTTGTTTGTTTTTGTAATTGTATAAGTTTGAGACAATAGATTGTTTTTTTACTTAAAAATGTTTTTTAACTTTTATTAATTTTTATTTTTATTGTTTTCCAATTTCTATTTTTATTGTATTTTTAATTGTAATCTACATCTCACCCTATAATTTGTTGAGAACGCATTTTTTAATTCAAATTCAAGCTACGACCCGCTCTCTAGAGGACGTGCACGTTATGATCGCGCCTTCACGCCACATCTCTCTTTTTTTTTTTTGTTGGTGTTATTGTCAGCACTGCGATAGTTTGACAAATCGGTTTATATTTGTTATTCATATGCCAAAGGTTTCGCAAATTATGGCGTATATGAGGCCGCCGCAGGATTTAGAATTCATATAAAATGCTATGCGAGTGATCAAAACTATGGATGTATCGGTGTTTATAGTCTAACATCATGTGTGTTAACTAAACCTTAAATCTTTTCTGTCGATGCACTTTTCTATATATAATATTTTATGTGAATATTTATAGTGTATTTCTCCCAGAAAACTACTCAAGATCATTGATAGCAGTCTTTTTTTTAGTAGACCTGTAAGGCAATCCATATTTCACAATAGAAATTTCTGATTGAGGATGGTTTCAGAAATGCCATGTGAGTAACTAAAAAGACAACAAAGTCTTCACTATATTAAATCACTTGTTGTTCACTGCTTATTGAATCAAAAGCATGAAAAATGAATAACATATTTTATTTTTATTTTGTCACATTTCAGGTAAAGTACCAGAAATAGTGGAGATTTTTGATTGGGTTTCAATACCAAAATTAGGATTTAGATGCAGAAAGTGGACACCACATTTCTTTGCGGTACACTGAATTTTTCAAAAGTTATTGTGTTTTCGGACGGCACCTACAAACGCCAGACACACAGACAGACAGACGGCCGAACAGAAATTAGTTAATGTGTTTTTTTGGCATTTAGGACACTCAAAACATGTATTTCCATTAAAATATTGGAGTGGATTTTTTTTTGGATTGCAATACTTTTCTTTTTACATACTCTGTGTGTGATGAGAAAGTAAAAATGTTGGCCATAATAAACGAGTAAAAAAAAATATATAATAATAAAAATCATGATAATACATGTACTATAAAAACATTATAAAATTTATAGTAAATTTTTTTTCAACACTAGAAAATGCTCTGCTACAATTTGAATTTTTCAGGCCTTTTTTCAGAGTAAGTGTGAATTAGTTCCGTTAGAAACAAAAACTTTTATCTATAAAAAAACGTTTATATATGTATGTTAATAATACATATTCTAGAATGTATTCATTACAAACACTGTTAAAAAAATCCACTTGAAATTTAGAGTACTTTTTCTGGGAGTTTTTATTCATATACTAGTATATGAAATTTAGTATACAAGTGTAATGTCAAATTAATGTACAGTACAGTATATTCAATAATTTACTTTAATTTTACAGTAAAAGGACTTGAATTTTAATAATTCGCTTCAATTTTACAGAAAAAGTACATGAATTCTACACCAAAATTGTTTATTAAATTTCGATGACGAGTTTATTCATAAAAACTTCCAATCTTTTTTAACCGTGAGGAGAGTCATATAAGATACTTTTTAATTTAATTCTTTATTTTATCCTCATCACGTTCTCACTCAATATATCCATTTGTTGATTTAGCCCCCAAAGGGACAACATAGTGGCTCCGAAGCTCCAATATTTGTATCTCTCATTCTGTATGTCTGGATGGATATGCCAATTTCGTCGAATCGATTGCGACCCTAAGAAAATTTCATTGGAATAAAGGTTAATGCTAATAACTTTATATTCTTGGGGTAACAAATGATATTGTAAGCATTTTCCCGAAATTACTGTATATTTATTACCTCTATAGTCAGAAAGCGCATCCAAGATCTTTTGCTGGCGCTTCTTTCAATTTAACTTGGACATACCAGCTGTGAATTTCAATTTTTACTTTAATACGTCCGCAACCAACGCCTGGTGACAGTGACATCTCTTTCTCTTCCCTTTCTACGTCTACTTTTGCCATTGTCAACGACACACGTTGTTCGAACCGTTATAGCAAAAGGAGGTTGGTATGGTATATAACAGTCTGAGATAACAGAATTGGCCCGCATCGCAAATAACTTTAGTGCTATTTTCTTCTGATGTTAATTTAAATCGTCCAGAAGTTGAAGCTGTCCATCACTGTCTTGCCTTTGTCATCCCGAATGAGATATTAATGGGCCTGAGTCACCTGAAAAAAGTCGTAAGAAATAAATTCTGTAAATGGTAGGCTTCTTTTAAAAAATGGTACATTTAAACCTCATTAAGTACGTGCCGAGGATTCAAATTCTGCAATTTAGTAAAGACATACAGTGCACCAAAATGGTGTGAGGAAAAAAGTAAAATTTTTAACCTGTCGTAGCTTTCAGATGGAACCAGGAAAAGAATTTGAGTAATCTTTATCTCATTTTATTTGATAAAGAGTGCATTCTAGGATAAGTTTTCAAATTCTGGAGGCAGTGGGAATTGGATTTACTATTGCAACGATGTACTAAGGTTTTGAGAAAAAAAGATTTATCTACACATACAAAATCATAGCTTTGTAAAGAAGGCCTTAAACGAGAATTCTTACACTCATCTTAGAATGCACTCTTCGACAGATGAAATAAGACATCGAATACTAAAATTTATTCACTAGTTCGACTTAGAAGCTACGACGAGTTAAAAATTTTACTTTTTTCCCCACACCATTTTGATGGAATGTGCAAAATTGCAGAATCGTAACGCTTAGTATGTACGTAAGGAGATTTGAATATAAAATTTTTAAAAGAAGGGTATCATTCACAGAATTCTTTTTCTAATCCCTTTTTTCAGGTGATATGGACTTCTTAACGAAATTTGATTTTCGATGCTCCAAACTTTAGAAATCCATTAAAAATTAAAACAACGAATCCTAATTCGCCTCATGACACTCTCAAACTTGATTCATTAAAAAAATTTAAAAAAATACCACAAGCGGCAATCGATGCGTTCTTAATTAATGTCAATTTTGGTCAAAAACTGAATTTGTGGTCAGAACATAAAAAAATATTTTTTTTTTTCTGAACCTCACACTGGTCTTTTCTTAGTTGCTAGATACAAATTGAGCGATTCCCTTTATCGATAAATCTGCAATCTAGACAAAAATACCTAAAAAGAAGTGTTACTCCGATTTATAAATATTTTTTTATGCTTCGGTCAAATTTTCACAAAAGTCCTTGGTGGGCTTTGGTGATCAGCGAAAAATTTGCGATGAGAGAATGAAACTGTGGAATCGTACAAAATCTGATTCCAGCCTCAAAACCGCTAAACGACTCAGTATAAAAGCGCGGAAGCGCTGAAAATACCTTCACGAGAGCGTGAGTACTATTATTTTTGCAATATAATTAACACTGAAAATAATGATTATTCATTTATGAGTTCCACTTTGCAGCTTTATTTAGTTGAACTGTATTTTCTTAATATAAATATATTATAACTCATTTTTTTCTAACCAGAGTTTACATTATGTCTGAACAAAACTGTATTGTTCATCAAATATGGGTTCGCTATCTCATGGTTTGTCAAAACTAATGCAATAACATAATATATGAAAAAAAACTAAAACACATGATAAATTGTATAGAAACTATATCCGTAGTAATAGTGAATAGTAATAGTGAATAGTAATAGTGAATAGTAATAGTGAATAGTAATAGTGAATAGTAATAGTGAATAGTAATAGTGAATAGTAATAGTGAATAGTAATAGTGAATAGTAATAGTGAATAGTAATAGTGAATAGTAATAGTGAATAGTAATAGTGAATAGTAATAGTGAATAGTAATAGTGAATAGTAATAGTGAATAGTAATAGTGAATAGTAATAGTGAATAGTAATAGTGAATAGTAATAGTGAATAGTGAATAGTAATAGTGAATAGTAATAGTGAATAGTAATAGTGAATAGTAATAGTGAATAGTAATAGTGAATAGTAATAGTGAACAGTAATAGTGAATAGTAATAGTGAATAGTAATAGTGAATAGTGATAGTGAATAGTAATAGTGAATAGTAATAGTGAATAGTAATAGTGAATAGTAATAGTGCACACACGTACACGCGCACGTACACGCACACGTACACGCGCACGTACACGCGCACGCACATGCATACGGACATTTTTTCTAAACCACTTTTCTCGGCGTTTTACACCATTCTGAGTGTCCTGACATAAAAATCTCGAAAAAAAAAATTTCCACAAAAACAAAGCTTCCTCTATGAGGAAGCAGAAATAAAAAATACGGACAGCAGTGGACGCGCGGTCGGTGAGTGGCTTCGAAATGAATTCACTCGCAATAGGAACAATAATGTAACACTAACAACCTTCTCCAGATCAAACCCAGCTAGCAACCCGAAACACGACGACAATACCCTGAACCTTTTTTGTACTACGCTCACGGTCCCAAACATTCTTAAACATCTTCCCAATAAGACTTCTTCAGGTCTGGATGACATTCCGACAATAGCCCTGAAACATCTACCCACTACAATAATCAGAGCGTTTACCATACTTTTCAATAATGCGATAAACCAACATTACTTCCCCAAGAATCGGAAGAAAGCAAAAGTGCTTCCCGTATTAAAAAAGGAAAAAAATCCGAACGACTCGTCGAGCTACCGACCAATAAGTCTTACGGTAAATATAAGCAAAGTATTTGAGGCAGTTATAAATACGAAAATCGCGGTCCACTGTGCGCAGAATGAAATCATCCCAGAGATGCAATTCGGTTTTATGCACGGGCACTCGACTACGCATGCGATACATAAACTACTTATGGATCTCAACGTACAAGTAGCCAACAGCCAACTCGTTGGAGCGGCCTTACTGGATCTCGAGAATGCTTTCGACTCCGTGTGGCTCAATGGGTTAATATATAAACTTAAGAAAAAACTATTCCCAGATTGGCTGGTCTTCCTGATCTGGGATATGATCTCGAACAAAACCTTTGTGACTTGGGATGGCACGACGACGTCAACAACAACATTTGAGATCAGAGAGGGATTGCAACAGGGCACTGTGAACTCCCCTATACTTTTTAATATCTATACCTCCGATATTCTTAGGTTATTTAATATAAATCAGAACGGAAAGACGTCTGCTATTGCGTTCGCAGACGATGTTATAGTGTACACTTGGGGAAATAGGACCAGATTAGTTCAGGAAAATCTGGAAGATATTGTTGGAAAAATCAACAAGTATTATATGGCCTGGAACCTGCGACTCAACCCCTTGAAATGCGAAACTATTCTCTTTCGTAAACCGACTTATAAACTTAGCTACAATATTTATAAGGGCCAGAGTGCTTTTCATATTCAGACTGTGATACCAGGATCGAATACGATGGCGATAGTTCCACACAAAAAACAAGTAAAATACCTGGGGGTTCAACTGGACCAGCTAATTCGAGGCAACGTACACGTTGACACACAGCTAATTAAAGCCAAGCGCGCTCTCCAAACTAATAGCCAAATTTTCTATAACAAGAATCTGTCCAGTAGAACGAATATTATATTATACATGCTCCTAATCAGACCCATAATAACATACGCCGCTCCCGCTTGGTGGAACTCAAATGTCTCAGTCATGGGAAAGCTCCGCGCCTTCGAGAGAAAATGTATGCGAATCTGCTTATACAAATATCGTTCAGCCCACACAGATTTTAAACATTTTATCTCCAACACCAAAATATATGATGAGGCTAATATTTCGCGCATTGATAATTTTATTATAAAACTGACCAGAGACTACTACGCTAACATCCCAAGAGTCGCAAATACAGTTATTCAATCGCTTAGCCAACAAGAAGAAAGGTTATCTATCTTGCAAATGAATACTGGGTACATAACCCCCCAAGTATTTCTCCACTGTGATAAAATCGGCATTATTCAGAACGCTGAAAATATCCCCACACTCTACCACTGGAAGAGAAACAAGGCTGACAAAAGGTTATCCCACAACGACTTCGTAACCAGCAAAGATCGTTTTCGTGACTCAACTGCGATCCCAAAATGCGACTTCCTTGATTTTCACATATTGAATTTCAATAAATACTGGTGGCTCAATATTAATTGTCAACACCTCCGAGCATTATCAGAGAGAAAATTGGTTGCTGATGAGCAAAACCGCGCCAGACAGCGTCATCGACCACATATTACTTAACTATTTTTATATATAGCGTTAGACATCTGTCCATGTTGTAAATATGTAAATCTATATATAATCCCTTGTTTAATATTAGCTTTAGTCCCTAGTTTTTAAGTACTATCTGGATTCGAGAAAGGCAAACAGGTTTTTTTTTCCACGTCCGCACCGTTTTTCCTGTTTTTTTTTAGCACAATATTGTCAACAGACATAATTAGCTGTTTTTACTTCTTCGATATATTGTTATAAAAAAATGCTATATGCGAAAGTGTGTCCTCGAGAGCTACACTGAGCAGCCATGGAGATAACTAAGTTACCCTATGACTTTTGTTAACGTGTTTATTGTAGCCACAAACCATGAATGTAAAATGTTATCACAATAAACCTTTAAAAAAAAAAAAAAAAAAAAAAAAAAAAGTGAGTGGCTTCGGCCGTCACCAGAGTTAAGCAGCATTGCTTGCGGCCATAACTTGGATGGGTGACCGCTTAGCCGCGCACTGGTTTGCCCGTGAATTGTTGAGCGTGATGCAATTTTTCTGAATTTTTAATGTATTCTAATACAGTAGAAACTCTCGTGCAAATGCGATACAGTAGTGCATTAGAAAGGGTGGCTGCGGTCAACACTCTAGAGGGGTTTCGAGGAATTAAATGGGGAATAAGGGGGAGGGGATAGTAAAAACCAATTGGTGTACTTGAGCAACAACCAATATATAAAAAAATATATGTAATCAATAAGCAAGGGAAACCAAAATACAGAGATGAAAAAAATTTGCATTATACCTGGCAAGATATTGTCAAGTTTTGCAGTAAAAATTGCATCACCACAGGAAGCTATCAAATTTAGTAAGAAAGATGGGGATAAAAATCTGCCGTTTTTAATTAACGAATACTCACAGCTTCCTGAAAAACTCATGGGTCGTGTTATAGCATCGTATCGGTCGATGGAGAGTGCGACCAGAACATATGTAGAGCTGTATGTAACAACGACCTGAGAGAACCTGATGAGCTTGCACGCGACGTTGCCTGCGTACCAGGCAACTGTAGTTCGCCAAACGATATCGGTAAGCACAGATATGAGACCCACCAGTAAATCTGAAAATAAATCGTGAAGTGTTAGTAACCAAGGTACTAAAATTACCGAATCATATATTTATAGTCAATGATTTTATGATGCTTCGACGTGACAGCCTGTAATATTTTAATTTTTTTAGATGGAAATTTGGCAAATCGTTAATCGGTGTCTGAGTCGACCGATGCCGAAGAATCTGTTGTTATCGATTTTATTATACGGGAAAATTAAATATTTGAAATCTTTGTATTTTTTTTGTCCGTTCAGATTGCTTCATTAATTCGTAAATTGAACGGACGATATTTGAACGATTAATTTTAAATCGTGAAAAAATATGGCCACACCCCGTAATCGAACCGGGATCTCTAGGTATCCTGCCTAGTGCGTTACCGATTAAGCCACCGTGGCTCTGGCGACATTGTTTCACGATTTATCTAGCTTAACGTCAGATATGAGCATATTATTCTTCTGACTTTGGGCGATTATTTATACTAAATCATGTCATAACATCATTTTGTATAATCAGCCCAAGGTAAAAGAATGATATGCTCACATATTTATAGTTTGTATATAATTCAAAGAGGTGAGCAAGGTGAAAAGTATAATTGCCTTCAAGGGAGCACTAAGAAAAAAGATTTGTAAGGACTACCAGAAAATTAGTTAAAAATATTACGTTAAATTGGTAAGACCTACTAAGTTATTAGCTAACATAACCAAAGATTTGGTAAGACGACCAAATATTAAGTACACCTAACCATTGGTTGCGAGGACCAAGTTTTCCCTGGCAGCATTTTCAACCAAGACTTTTGTAAAAGCTAACCAATCTTTTTTCCCAGTGAGGTTTCTACTTTTTCTATCCGAAAAATTCTCGTTTTCACTTTTCTTTTCTAGATAAATTGCGAAAATATTGTATAGCCGTTGTCGTATGGCAAACGAAAATGCTTTTTTTATTTAAATGAATCTATCGTAAGGTGCGAGGAGAGAATTTTTCTCTAAATAATGTTTTTCATGTTTGCGAAAGACAGAAATGTCTATGATTTCCAATCTTCATGACATTTTGGTAGATTTGTGCAGGAGAAACTACTCTATTGCTTCAACCAGAATAAACGAAATAAATAATTTTCTAGGCAACTGCAAATTATCAAACTTAAAATTCATTTTATTTTTACAGACATTTTGTTGATTTTCCTGGATAAAAAAGAAGTTGTGATTTTTTTTTCTCATGCACGTGGTGATTGCCAATCTCGGACATTTTTTACCACTTCCGCAAACATACAAAACATGAATTTTAACTAAATTAACCTCCCGCTGTCCGCAGTAGTTTTGTTTGAATATAAAATACGTTTTCCTTCATAATAAAGACTATAATAAGTAGTAAAAAATGCAGCATTCTGTGTTGAAATGTTTTCGCGGAAACAATTATACCAAAATCAAGGATTTTTCGAACCAACAAAATAGAAATCTTCCTAAAGTAATTATGTCGCAAAAGAAATTTTAAGGTTCGTGGTTCAAATTTTTTCTAAATGTAATTTAAGGCTCCCTTTATTTATGGATGGAATATCGAGGTGGGTTACGGATTCTGAGAAACAATAATTAAATACGAGACATTCGGTTTTTAACACGATGCATATAGTGAAAGTTTGGTTTCCTTTCCGCAAATGGAAAATTCATACACGTATTCTCAACTTTTAGAAAAAAAACTATGTCACGTGTTCGTATAACCTTATAGAATATTTATATACGGAAAAAGTAGGTGCTCACCGGTCATTTAAGAGAAAAATGTCGATGAAATGAAAATGTGATTTAGTCTGATGGGAAGCGTCTGAGGCTATGATCGTTTGTGTCTGTAAGTAATATACGAAAGTCCCAAATAAAGTTAGGCTTTGACCGTCAAGGCTTCAGTTTACTTCGATGGGCATTAAAATTAATAACTACAACAAAAAAAAGCGTAAAATAATTATGACTCCCTGTTGGAAACCCTTATTAATCTTTTATGCTATTATAATATCGCCCTGGCGCCGAAATTTACTTTTTTCATTGGGCAATATTCGCTCGAGTTCGTGGATTTCAGTTCACCGATTTGGCCACCTTAAGGGCACTCCTTTCAACGGTTCAATCGCCACGTTCAATTTCGTGAGCTGGCTCGACGCCAAGTCACCCTTTCATCTGCTTGCTTTGAGTACCAGCCGGTATATACCGACAGTACAACACGTTCCGTCTCACTCTCTCTACAACCTTCAGCTATTTATTCTCCTGTTGGAACTAACTTGCCTGTGTTGGCTCAACTTGCCCTTCAACTGCTATCGGGCTAAAGGGTAAGCGGATACGATCCTACGGATAATTTCCAACAATTGCGCAAATTCTCTACTTCAAGATACTTTAAATAATAATCGTTTGTTGTTCATTACAGCATTCTTGATATAATTACTAGAAAACATTTCTGAGAATCCCGTCAAAAACAAATTGCAATAGTGAAGAAAACTTTGACTCGAAAGTGTGTATCCTAAAAAAAAATTACATTTTATTTTGTTTATTAAATTTACGAAATTTATTTATTCCATTCCTTTTGTAGATTGAATAGCACTATGCCTAAGTTTTAATACTATGTTCAAAATTTTACATCGTTTTTCGTATTCTTCTATGTTCATTATTCGTTATTTTTTAGTAATAGTAGTAATCACGATTTATTAAAAATAAATACATAGCAATTCTTTTTTCTCTACCTTACAAATTATAATTCTTAATTTCATTTTCTTCTATACATTCCAATTGGCTAGCGACCGAGGTCTTCAAGTCGGAATTTCATTTATGTTTTCATCATTTATTTATGTATTTATTTATTTGTGGTATTAAGATAGGGTGTTACCTGTTTGTATGTGTAAAACTAATATTTAGTCAAGCTTACGAAATAATCTGTGGCCCGTTACCGAAGTAATGTGATACAGTCCGTGCTTTTGAGTCGGCAGTTAAATTAAAATTCATAAACGTGAAGAGACACACAATCCAGCGAAAATTGAGAACAACTAAAATAATGACGTTTAGTGACCTTCTATTAGTTATGCTTTTATGACATAATCAAAGAAACAATTTTAATGTTCATAACAATAACTGAGTTGGAAACGACAGCAAAGGACGCGCGGTCGGTGTATGGCTTCGGCCGTCACCAGAATTAAGCAGCATTCGGCGAAAGACGGCTTATTATTGGTTGTTGTTAGTCCATTTTTACGTTTCGCCCTGATCAGGGCCTCTTCAGAAATTTATTTCTGTTCAGTGTTCTGTTTGTGAACACTTTTATTGTGTGACAACAATGTCTTTGCTGGTTGGCAAAATATTCACTATTGTGTTGTGTGTTTGAGTATTAGCTGGTGACCGGGCTCTCCGGTCATATTAGGTTAATCCTATTGTAGTTCTATTTCGGTGTTGTTATTTGGACTCTCCGGTCCACAATAGTACAAATTAAATGAAATAATAGATAACAATTAAAATAACAACACCGAAATAGAACTACAATAGGATTAACCTAATATGACCGGAGAGCCCGGTCACCAGCTAATACTCAAACACACAACACAATAGTGAATATTTTGCCAACCAGCAAAGATATTGTTGTCACACAATAAAAGTGTTCACAAACAGAACACTGAACAGAAATAAATTTCTGAAGAGGCCCTGATCAGGGCGAAACGTAAAAATGGACTAACAACAACCAATAATAAGCCGTCTTTCGCCGAAGCACTTCCTCAACTTTCCTTTTTACATACGGCTGAAGCATCATACAACATTAAGCAGCATTGTTTGCGGCCATAACTTGGATCGGTGACCGCTTAGCCGCGCACTGGTTTGCGCATGAATTGTTGAGCGGGAGGTAGTTTTTCTGAGTTTCTAATGTATTCCAATACGGTAAAAACTCAGTATAAATAAAGCCGCCTGTATCGGCCACGTTTTCCGCAGTTTCCCTGGGTAACACCCAAAAATAGATTTTGACAAAATATCCGTTACAAAAATATCCTGGGAAATTATCCTAACGGAAAATATCCGCCGCCAAAAATGTCCTGACGCAAAAATATTTTGTGCTGAAAAAAATTCGCGATACAGTATATAATGTTTAAAAAAAATAGAATAAAAAGAATCGAAAAGAAAAAAAAACGAATTACCGAAATTACATATTGACTGTATCAATTGCAAATGAAATGATACAAAAATGTAACCGATATCTATGTTATTTAGTGATAAATGTAATTGAGTTGTTCGGATTGTGCTATTGTCTTCAAATGTTATTGTTATAAGAATGACTGTAATATTTTTCGAGTACAAATTAAAAAGCATATATTCTGCGAATGTTCTTAGTATTTTCTTGTACACTTTACCCCCCAAAAAAACACCATGTGTAAAAAAGCTTGAGACAAGTACATTTACGTTACTAGAGTCCAATACTTCCACCAAAAACTGTGTCTCAAAGAATTGAGCTATAAACTTTGTACAGCAACAAAAAGTCGTGAAATAAATAAACTAAAAATATCTGCAGCATATCAAGTACATGTTATTCATCATTGATATGTATATATTGTCACAGTATTTTTATTCAGTACTAATAAGCTTACAGTCGAAGGAAAAAAATTCAGGAATGGGCAAGAAAAACTTGCAGTTCAAATTTAAAAAAAATGTAAACTACAAAATTGGAAAAGAAAATTGGAAAAAAAATTGAAAATTTTCATAATGAAAAAAAGAGAATTCAAAGTACTTGACGAGTTTAGATGCTAATATGAACGTTCTATGATGATGGACCATGTGCGATACTGCGCAAACTGGATTCTGGACAACGAATACTATGGAGACATCGAACTGGATACCGAAGACTATGGAGAGGTCGGACTGGACATCCAAAAACATGAAGAGATCGACCTGGAGAACGAAAACTACGGAGCGATAGACCTGGACATCGAAAACTATGGAGAGGTCGACCTGGACACTTAAAACTATGGAGAGATCGATCTGGACACCGAAAACTCTGAAGCGATCGACCTGGACAACGAAAACTATAGTCCAACTTTTATTGGCATATAAATAATATTATAATATCATAATGATTTAATTTAATGAATACCGAAAAGTACATTAAGAGACGCGATAGCGTCTCGACGCCAAGGATTAAAAGAAAAATTCGTAATGCCTTACGAGACTCCTCACAACTGAGATTTTATTATTTCAAACGATCAGCGAATAAATATATATACATATTCTAGTGCGGATACCAGTTGGTTGAGATCACGTCCGTGCGAAAAATTAGGTTCACGTTCCTGCGAAAGATATTAGAATCACGGGAGTGCGAAGAAGGTCTTAATTTTTTGGAACATTTCAGAACTATTTCGAGATTAAAATTAGGATATCAGTCCACTGGGGAACGCTGCGAAGGTCGTTCGTCAAACGAAATTTTTTTGCATGTAGTATTTCATTAAACCTAAGAAAAGCTTGAAAACGCTACTATTTCGTTGATATAGGCTATTAACCTGGAAAAAAGTGGCTAAAATGAGTTGCTCGGAGTAAGAGATACTGCGGCAGCGTCTTGTCGGTCGGTAAAGAAAAGAGAGGTAAGTGTACTTGTCTCAAGACGCTGCCGCGTCTCTTCATTGGGGATATTTTTTGCCGAGGATATTTTGAATGGTGGATATTTTTGGCACAGGATATTTTTGGCACAGGATATTTTTGTCAGAGTATATTTTTGGCACAGGATATTTTTCTCAGAGGATATTTTTGGCACAGGATATTTTTCTCAGAGGATATTTTTGGCTAAGGATATTTTTGGCACAGGATATTTTTCTCAGAGGATATTTTTGGCTAAGGATATTTTTGGCACAGGATATTTTTGGCACAAGATATTTTTGGCATAGGATATTTTTCGCGAAGGATATTTTTGTCTAGGATATAGTGATGAGGATCAAATTGGGCGCAGCCGTTTCCCTGAGCCCTCGTGCAAATAGTGAATTCGAATAAGTGGCTGCGGACAACACCCTAAGAGGGAACTCTATGTAGAAACGGGGAAAGGGGAGACAGGCTACGTAAAAGCCTGAATAAGGCCTACGGAAGAAATATCCCATTTAAAAAATAATAATAATAAAAACCAAGTTGGATTAGTTCATGATTGGGGAAAAAATGAAATGAGGGCGAATAAGGTTAAATAGGAACGTGAAAACAACTTGGCAATTACGCGTCACATGCCAATTGCATGTCCCAAGCTATTTTTCATCTCTATATGCATCATGTATCATATTCCCTCAATTCTCCTATGATGTTTTGTGTAGAATAGCAATTCCGGGGAACTGGAACTGGCGCAGCATCAGAGAAGGAAATATAGGAAAGAGGAAACGCGAGCATTGAATTCAACCACCACCATCCACTATATGGTGATACTCACCAATTTTATCTTGATTTTCTTCTATATTCCCTAGAACATTCGTGCAATTATACAATGACCACCAGGAATTTCTGTAATTGAGGTAAGCACACTGGGGACAAAGATTGGCTTGCTCATCTACATCCAGCAAATACGGTCTGTTGAAGTGGTTCTTGCACCAACATACATAATCAAGATTTGTTGGTAAACATACGGAAAAAGGAAAGATTAATATTATCAGGAAATATATCTCTAAAGTTTTAAATAGTTTTTCCGTACCGTTTCAGAAAACATTGCTGTAAACATTGTTTATTTAAGGGGATAGGGAATTGACCCAAGTCGAGAGTCATTTTTTTACCTCGGTGATACCACGACTATTTTTTGTTGTTGTTGCTTAACTTTGCATTCGCAAAGACAATAAGAAGGCAAACGTTTTATTTTAAAATCCAAAATGTCAATTTTACAAAATTCTTATTCGCAAGTAGTAGTTATTTTCTTTGATTATTGTAATCACACAAAAAAATTAGCAGAAAACAAAATTGAAATTTGCAAGTTCGGATCATTTTCTTAGTATTTGTTTAAAATTATTTCTCATCCCTTTTAGAACGATTTGAATTTTTGATTTTTATTTTCAATTTAAAAAACAGGTAAAAAAATTATAATCATGATTTTTTTTTTCAAGAAGCAACGTAAAATAATGAGTAAAATATAAAATAAGTCGCGGAAAAATAATCCGATAATTTTTTAACCATTGCAGAAGACAGGAAGATATAGAAGAAATAATCAAAAAATATAAATCACATTCGCCAATTTTTGTTGCGCACTTATATCAATATTTTGGATTTTGAAAAATAAGGCCCTTTTATTGTTTTGCTTTCTCATAGAGAAAGCTTTGTTTAATGGGGAGGGAGGTATCTCCTTAAGGGGACCCAGTCAGTTACGCATTCAATTAGGTTTTAAACACAATACAATAATGTAAGGTTTTAAAAAAACGGTGTATCCTTTACAGCATTTTTGTCCTTATGACTTTTTTCAGGTGACTGGGTCCTCTTAAAGAGGTGGTCTCGTTCGAGATATTGGATTGGGTTATGAATTTAAAATATGTAACAGATTCAGAGCGAAATTACTTGGGAGACATCCAATAGTAAGATCCAAGAATTTAATCCAGGCTCTAATGGGTCGGGCACTTATTGAGCACTTCAGACCATTTTTCTTAATATTTGGCGATTAGATAGCTTCGATAACGAAGTTTTCACTTGTGCATTTACACGATAAAAAAAATCTACTTGAAATTTATTGTACTTCTACTGGAAGTTTTTATTCATAAATAAATATTAATTTCATAAATATGAAATTTAGTATACAAGTATAATGTCAAATTAATGTATGGTACAGTCACTTTTTTTCTTATTATTTATCATGGGGACCAAGTCACCTAAAAACTAGAAACAATCTTTTAAAATATTTTTTTCTTTGGATTCTATATTATGTGGATTACATACTCACGAGATTTTAGACCATAATTCCAAAAAATACTAAAATTATAGACATTTGAATGATTCAGTAAACGCGAAATAGCATGTTCTGGCGATATTTCACGTTCTAGCTACGTGTATGAAAACACAATAATCTCGCGACTTGCACCACCGTGTATAGCCGTTCTACAAATAAAAATGTGCTGTGTGTGGTTGGTTTTAACTAGGGCTCTCACATGGAGCCAGATAAGACGGGTATCCGAACATGTTCGGATATCCGGATAGTGGATATTAAGATTTCAAATTCGGATAAACGAACTACTCGAACTTTCCGAATACCCGAACGATTCGAACTATCGCTCATTTTTTGTGGTGTTGTTGATGATTCGGGTGCTTCTGTGTGAAAAATAACTAGTTGTTATTGTTGTTAGTCCTCAGTTCTGTGATGATGATCGTATTGGCGGTATGAACAGGTAATGTGTTTTCCACTTATTTTGCGTTCTTTTTCTTTCACGTCTCTCACACTAGATTTTTCATTTCCACGTCGAGCCAGAGGGCCCGGGGAGCCGTGGTCCTCAGTTTCCTTGCGTCCTATAAATCTGATATAGTATTGCGTTACTAATGAGAGTAGTTGCAGATAACACTCTCTGTGGATAGGAAAATTATAAAAACTGTTATTCAATAACTGGTCATAATTAAGTATTGTAAGAGACTTCATTAATGCATTTTATAGGGTATTTAAGTTCATGTAGAGATGTCGATTAGGTGTCACGTCATTCCTTCGCGCACATTTATTTTTCGTCATTCAAATTCATCTGTTCTCAGTTTTTTTTTGTTTTTCATTGTGATTTCACAACCTCAGTCTTCTTTTCCAGAACGATTCACTTCTATGTTTCACTCTAAATTTCACCTCCGATAGATTTACGCTTCGAATTTTAGCACCTAGGTTCACGTCGAACTGTCGCATTCTGTTGATTATGGCCGAATATAGAGACGCGGTAGCGTTGTGACGCCAAGTATTAAAAAAAAAAAAATTTCAATTTGCAAAATGCTCGTCGCAGCTACCGCTACTCTTATTGTCCGGACGATCGTGTGCCACCGACTTTTTTTAAACTGCTTCTCGACTTTTCTCTAAACAAGAGACGCAGATAGACAAAGTATCAGGTTCATATGCTTCTCCGCTCTTATTGTTAGACGTTTGGGAATTTCGCTGATATCTATATAGGATGGGTCATGTGAGTATACGCCTATCACGGCATAAATGTCACGTGATGTACTATAAAATCAAGATCGTGTTAAAATCAACACCGCCATGTAGTTCCTCTCCCTCTCTTTTTGGATAGTATGTCTCCCATCGATAAGAAATGACCGAGTAGACAAACGTTCTTCAACGAGTTTTCATATTCTGGATATATATTTCAGAATAGAATCGTCGTAACAGAATAAATATGAATGACTGGTTTATAGATGTTCGGTTAAAGCTACAAACCCGTTTTCTCAATGCAGTATCCACGTCGAATCGTTTTTCCGTTGCTTTTATTTTTCTTTCTCTTTTCTTCATTTATTTATTTATTTCGAAGTACTTGACGCGAGGAAATACAATGGACTTCTTTCTGGATCATTTTTATCATTGACTCCCGCGAGTCGCTACAGTAAATAACGGACTCGAGATAGCAACTTCTACGGGAGGGCTTCCTATTGTCCGGTCCTCGACGCTTAAATCTACCATGATATCCGTTGGTATTGTGCTATCCGAGAAGCTCGCGCGAACTCGCCTCGCGTGCTCTATTCGTTTTCGTCGTTCCTAAAACGAATGGAAAGCACACGGGTGAGGAATACCGAGCTGGAAATACGAGTGAATACCGCAATACTCCTCCTGCACCTGCAAAGCCCACTCTAGCCACTCTACACGCTAGTGGCTCTTTATCCGAAGCTTTACGATCTATCTTATTTATTGTCAAGTATGTGGGAGTACACATGAGTGCGTGGGCTCGGTCTGAAAGCATCTAAAGCTAAGTAACCCAACACCTGACTTATCGAACGATTCATACTAATTCTCTTTGGCATTACAATTTATGGAAACGAAGAAAATATCGAACGAGTCTATAAATAACTTACAGATTTAAAGCAACTATTAATCGCTTGCAGATAATCGATCAGAGATTTTGACAAGACGATTTCATGGATACGGAAATATTTTTGTTTTACTTTTTTTATCTGCTAATTGTTCGTAGTCTTATTAAATTTTTTTTTTTTAAAGTTAGTTACTTAAATTAAAGTTCCTGTGCTTTACTGGAATGATCATGCAGATTTTTTCCCTGAATATGACAGTTGATATAATGAAAATACAGTATTTAAAAAAAATTGGTTCTATACATTTTTTTTCTCTATTAAAATAAAACATTTCTTCAAGATGTTTGAGATAGTTTGAAATCATTCAAAATCGTTGCGGACTTTTTTGATCATAAGGTTTTTGTATTTATAACGATATAACATATGAATCAATATTTCGCACAATGAAAATACACTTTTTTCGACAATAAGTTTCATACGTTTTTTGAAATCTCGTAACTAGACATGAGTGTGTGAGAAGTGCGATTTATCGCATGCGAAGCGAAGCGGAGTGAAATAATATTGAATACGAAACTCGTGCGAGAAACTTTTTCTCAACTCGTTTGATTACAACACTCGTCTTCGGCTCGTGCTGCAAGCTCGCCCAAAAAAAGTTCCATCGCACTCGTATCGTAATATACTATTATGGACGTGTCAGGAATCCTGTCGTCTCGTGTTGAAATCGTGACATTTTATTTATGATTTCTTATAGAAAATATTTGGTAAACATGCTTTAGGTTTTACAGTAGCGAGGACTGGAACACAAATTACGTTACATTTCAAATTTGGAACTCTATCTAATACAAGGTACAACTGGTCGCCCTACTTAAGAGTCGCTCTGGGATTCTTTCGCTTCGTGACGTTAGCGCGTGGTTTACCGTACGCGATTACTCGCAGAGGGCACTGAACGAGTGTGTATTATCGCGGGTACCTCGGCGAAATTGCTCCGCTAGCATAGATTGCTGGCGACGCGCGAGGGCGGGCGTCTCGACCAGCAAAGATCTTGTGTCACGTGCAGAGGAAACGCCAAATTACCGCGTCCTCACTGTCTGCCAAGAGCAAGCTCAAGAGACGACCAACAGGACTGTAAAGTCGAACGAGGGTCCTCTATTCATCTACCTTCTCGTCGTAACCAACCCTCTGCTCTTCCATTTGGCCTAACGTTTTTCCTCCTTTTTTTCCGTGTCAACCCTACTCTTCATCGAGCTTTCTTCATTCGTCGACTTGACTTTGTCGCGTCTCTCATTTGGCCGGCCAAGAAAAAGAATCATCATCGAGCGATATATCAAGTAAGTCTTAAGGATGTATGATAGGTACAGTCCCGCCAATCGTGAGTTTCAAAGAAAATTTCGATCACTCCCCGATGGGATAAAAATCGGACAAAAATTATCGATATTAAACGTGCTGAAAAGATAAATTTTGCATCGTAATAATTCCAAAATGTTATTAACAAATTTCTGAAATAACCAATTGTTTGACAAACAATCAGTCAACCTATCTTTTTTTCTAATGAAAATGATATGCTAATTTATTTGAATGCGCATGAATTTTTCCAGATATTTTCTTTATTTTGATTTTGACTTTTTTTATTTTCAAAAATGTGCGCGAAATAACGTAATTCGGATATGTGTTTGGCATAAACCTTCCTACTACACTCAAGATTTTTTTGCAAAACGCATATCCAAAATTTGTTATATTCTGCGCATTAAAAAAAAAAAAAAAAAAAAATCGAAATAAAGAGAAAAATTTGAAAAAATTCGTATGCATTCAAATAAATTAACATATCATTCTCATTAGAAAAAAAGTTAGATTGACTGATTGTTTGTTGAACAATTGTTTTTTTCACCAATTTGTTAATAACATTTTGGAATTATTATTATGCGAAATCAATTTTTTCAGCACGTTTCATATGCATTATTTTTTTCCGATTTTTATCCCATCGGGAAGTCATCGACATTGTCTCTGAAACTCACTTTTGGCGCGATTGTACCTATCATACATAAGCGGAATGACACTACAGTCAAATCCGGGATGAATTTTCGAGAATCTTCAATTTTTTGAGGATACACATTCTTTTGGATTATGAATTTTATAGTAATATATTTTTCGAACACAGAGGAATTATTATAATCGTAAAATTGAAATAAGATAACTAAGAATAATTTGCGACAAAAAAAAAAGATTTAAAAAAATTGTCTTTCAATTCTAAATAGAAATATCGATCCGATTGCGATGAGTGATAACCCATTTTGTTTATTAAAAGACACTTAAATGATCTAACGTTCAGATTTTGTTATGGAATTGCTCATTTGTAAGTTACAAGCACTAGCATATGAATTTTTAGGTTAGGTTAGAATAAATAAACGTTCATAATTTGTTAATGACTATTAATATTGAACATTCCGACGGTAAATAGATGAATCATCATTTAATAAAAAAAATTCGCTCTTATTGCCCATATCGGACTAATATTATTGGTAATGCTTGCAAGATATTTAATTTAAAAACTTCCTATCAGATATTATCATAAATTAGAGAAATTTTTTTTACAACTTAGCTAGCTTCCTTCAAATACGACTATAATACTAATTTGTATCATCAAAAACTATAGAAAGATTTTTTAATTTACTGAGCACCGATTTGTTCGACCAAAAATCACTCAGTCCTGCTTAAAAAAACGTGCGTGCTGTACAAAAGTTTTTCTATCGCATTATCTGTTAAGTTTCAATCATGCGTAGTCTCCTAGATACGAGTATCAGATATTATCACTAATATTACAGACTAGCGGCCGAGATTGAGCTCCCAAAGACCGCATTATTTTTCCGACCTGCTGTTTTATCCGATAAATCCGACCCTTGGGAACATCTCTCGTCCATTCCATTTGCTGCACGCCCCCGCACCCTTAATTTTCCAGCAGATGATCATTGATAGAGCGCCGTATAGATACTTTCTCACACGTCAATATCTAAATTAACTTTCTATCTTTCTCCCACATTAGGTTAAGCTTTAAAATTTTTAATAAAAAATACTGTGTTGACTGATAACGAAATAAGTCATTAAAAACGATCAGTGTGATCAGATAATTTTTATTTGTTAATAATTCTTGTAATTATGTATTATTGTACTTAATTAGTCACTCATTGTGAAGCTTATTGTGATATCGACATTTTTCTTCTTTATGACAATTGTGTCAATACTTTCCGCTTTATACTCAAACACGAAAGTATCAACGACAACATGCAACACTTTCAATCACACATAGAGGTAGAACTTAAGAATGCGATATTGAAAATAATTTCTGTACACAAATTAACTGAAGACTAGGAAAATAGTTTACACAAATTATAAATTATTCAATTCGAAAAATCCTTAAGTTAAATGATTAATTTGTTATAAATTGTCTAATATGTTTTACATGAATTTACTAATACACCAAAAGAAAAAAGGTCTATTGATCCACCGAAATCGTTGCTAATGGAAAGAAATACTTGATGATAATGGAAAACAATTTTATTTTTATTTCGAGGTTACAGTGGTTACATTTGTAGTTTTCGTTGATCAGACAGGTGTGATAAAATCCTCGTGTAATTATCATATATTAGTCTTTCGGCTATGTTAGGACTTTGTTGATCGCTCGTTTCCGGCTCTGCCGTTTTTGATAGTTCGGTATTCTGCGTCTTTGGGTAAAGAAATAATTGCGTGTTAATGCTATCGTTCCTTTGAATGATCTTCAATTGGATGAAAAGTAGTAAAATTGAATCGAAGAAACATCGCTTTAAGCCAATGAACCTTTTTCATTGATTATAAAGAAAGCGTCTCTAATTCAATAAAACCTTCTTTACTTTCAAGGAAATGTGTATTTAAGCCAATTATGTGCTCTTCATTGACTTCAGGCAGAGACACTTGCCCAACAACAGCTCGAAATTCCGAAAGCTATATGTTAGTAAAGTACTTGGCAGATAAAGCTCAAAATTTGAAAAAACGTGCGAAAGTATGGCCAAAAAGTCGAAGCTTCTGGATCCTCGAATCGCGAAACCATTCGTTCAGGAGAATGGGAAAACAATGAAGCGGGCCCAGCACGTCCCAGTCTTCGGACGATTCTCTGTTCATTTCAGTTTATTATGGATTCAATTATTAGACAGTCAAAATTTGAGCTCAAAACCTTATCTACAATTCTTGATAGGTTAACAGCACAGCGATTTCGCAAGTTCAAGCATACAAGTTTATTTTATTATTAAGTTTTTTTAAAGTCAGACAATTGTAGTGTCCGAACACTGGTATAAGTGCCCTGGGAAGAATGACCCAATGATCGGACACCGAACAATTTTTCAAGATTTTAGGTTAGCAATTTTTTACATAGCTTATGTCAAGGATTTTTACATGTAATATATATTTTCATGGTTGTTATTGATTTTTTTTGTTCTGATCATCAACCAGTTGTGTTTATACTCCAGAACTCTCAGAGATTGCGATCGTCCGGAAGACCGGAACGTTAGGTCCAGAAATATGTTCATGCTAAAAAACAGCATCCGGAAAATTAGAAAAACCGACCGTTTATTTTTCTTTTGTATATAATTGGCGAATGATTTAATATTTCAATATTTCATTGACAGGTTTCAGAAACTTGAAGTTATGAGCTTCAGTCTTCATATGAATAGCTTCAGCCGTCTAATAGGTACTTGAATATGCCGCTAGCCGTCCGGCCAATGGTAACATGTAGGCACTTGCTGCGATCAAGTATATCTTTTCTCTCAATGAATAAAAACGTCTGTTTGAAACAATGAATCTGTCTCTTTATTATATGCTCACTAAGTAAGTGAGATCAAAAGTAACACGTCTCTGATAAATATTTTCTGATAAAAATATCTAAAATGGCTTCTGCGAAATTTTACAAGCAATTTACGAATTACCGCAATATGAAAGTGAATTTTCAAGTTCGCTATAAAAAATGACTGGCGAATACCGGTCAAGCCCATCCTAATAACTTATGGCGAACTCGGTGAGTTTAATTTTCTCCGAATATTTTGAGATACAATACTTAAGTGTTTAATTATAATACATCAAAAGCACCATGCCATTTTATGTGCTGATATCGTGAGGGGCCACTTGTAACATGCTTGTAAGCCCCGTAGATTTTCTTTTTTTTTTTGCTTTTACGTAAGAAAAGACATGGCACATCGAAAATCAATTACATCGAAACACTGAAGCAGAGATAGTCACGTGAATTCACGAATCACACAAGCCTGCAAATATTATGTTTAATATAAGAATAAGAAGAGACAAATGAACGAAAAAGAGTGGGAGCGAAGCAAGCACATTGTTGCTAGAGACATGATAATTGTAACGCTTTTGGTATGGCTGCAACCCCGACAACTTCGGTGGAGTCAGGTGCGTATGAGATTCCCACCATAAGAACTTCTGAATAGAATACTATGAATATTTAATTGAGCCGCATAGTTTGCTTAGGTGAACAGCATTTACTTTTATCGTAGAGACAAACAAACTTTATTATTATCACAAAAAATATCTGAAAGCCACAAATAAAAAAATAAAAAAATAAAATAATGCTGCTTGCCAATGGTTGTGTGTCGGGTGACGCTAGTAGTTGGCAGTCACGGAGGTAGCGTCACGTAGGTGCCCGAATATATCGCGACGCAACAGGCATGCTCGGATATCTCGAGACTCATGCGCGATGCCCGGAAAGTTTCGTGCGGGACTCCACACAAATTGTAACCGTCGTATATTCTTTGAGTAGTTTGATTGTCTGTACAAATTAAAGATACACCGATAAAAAGAATTGGTAATACCAACCGAATCTGCGGTTACAAATATTTGGTTGATTGGAAGAAATATTAGTTCCAATCAACCAAAGATTTCTTTCGATACGCTTTCAAACGAAATATTTGGTTAATTAAAACGAATATTTCTTCCGATCAACCAAATATTTGTTTCGCCACCCGTAACCGCAGATTCGGTTGGTATTACCAACTCTTTTTATCGGTGTATATGTATTTTGTGTGCGATTCGCTTTGAGAGAACGATTGATAATCTTGGGTAATATTTATATATCTTAGTGAAAATCAACACGGCTAGTTATACAATGGTCTGATGAAACGGTATTTGTGAATTCGTTTATATTTGAAAACATAGAATAACAAAGACCATATATTCCTGTACATACAGGGTGTCCTATTTGAAACAGTACGGCTAAATATCTCCTGAAGGAGGCATGTAACGTAAAAATTTTCGAAACCCAAGTTGTTGGATTTCGAGGGGGACATTCAATGCAGACGTCATTTTGAGCTTTCAGGATCGTGCTTGCCAGCCGCAAGCTCAAAGACATTTTTCTTTAATGGCAACCGCATTTTTCACCTCAATGAAAGTCATTCCTTTTGACGAGTTGTATTTAAAAACGTCATCATCCATGTTATATTCTTCGATTTCACGCGAGAAATACGGTAAAAACAAATTCTTCAATCAAATCGAAAATTCAAACATTTCTGGCGCGGTTTTGCGTTGATTATCGTTCTTCCAATCTGTTTACTAACCGAGATTACCAAATCAAAACAATAAACAGAAAATTGTTTTACTAGGTTGAGGATTCTTCCACTTTGATCAGTTTCAATTCAATTGGAGTCGAGTCAGGATTCTGTCAATAGACATTTTTTTACAGAAAAATTCTGTGAATAAATATTTTTTGCAAAAAAATTTTGTCAACAGACATTTTTTTGCAAAAAACATTCTATCTGTAAAAACTTTTGGTGAAAAAATTTAGTTGGTGGTCATTCTTCGCAAAAAAATGCTATCGATAGACAGGATTTTATACTCCTCTTAGAATCCACTCTTCGACAAATAAAATAGCACAATGAACACTGTAACCCCAAACCATCTCAATTTAATTAACTGTAATTTAAGATTGAATTAATTTTATCAACTTTAACCCCAAGCCGTATCAATTTGATCAAGTATAATGTCAATCCGCATTTATATTTTATCGACTATATGCCAATTCATTGCGTTTTTAATAAATACGCACAATTTCTACCGATAGCCGGGTCAAATCGTGATCTGTTTAGTAAGATAGTTGTGCCAACTAACCGGTGGGTTGCAAATAACCGTAATAGATGGTCACTGCAACCCAGCCCCCATGGAAATAAAGTACATTCGAAAATGCATCTGAAAATATATTATTTTTATATTAAATGTACTTTTCCGAATTATGGTATATTATTCATATAAAATACAGTATACTTAACGGGTATACTCTGCAATATATTCGTTTTTGCATATTATTTTATAAATGAAATGTACATTTTCAATACAGCTTATAAACTTTCGATAATATGAATATGATACTCAGAAATATGAGCAAATTATTCTTAAAATACATATATATTGATTTCATTCTTAAAATACATCCATTTGTGTATAAAAATTAGAATCACTAAATATACTTTATGTTATATATTTTTTAGTCTCCGAATATATGTTTGAATATAACGAGAAGTATACATGACATGCATTATCATATGTATTTATCGTGTGTGTTTAATATAATGTAAAGTATACTTTGTGATATGATTTAGGACCTCACACTTTATACTCGTTATTATATTTTTTACAGTTATTGAAATATATATTTGAGTATATCGTGAAATGAGAATAACATACACAATGGTATACATATTTCGTGTGGGTTCAATATATTATAATGTATACTTTCTTATGTGATTTTGACCCTCGTACTATGTAGACGTTCATATATATTTTTGTATCTTTTTAATGCAATTCAGTTATAAGTTATTCTCCAATGGTGCATATCGTGATATAGGGCATGTCTGCATCTTTTATTTTTATATGCGATTGAGTTATCAATGAACCAATTTCGACAAATTACACATAAATGTTGTTTCCCGTGTGGAAATTCAAACTCGCCAATAGCTAGAAAACGACAAGTTTTCATATTTGCTGTACAAGATCTAGGTGAGAAAACTAGATAGATCCGATCGCTATATGCAATTTCTCGCTGTCCAGCTCTTATATAAGAAAACTATCTAGAACCTGGATAAGAATCTACTAATACATCTAGTAAACTTGGCTACTGATTAGCCAGCACGGAAATAGCCCAACTCTATAGAATAAAACTGTCTAAGGAATATCTCAGGATTAATAAAAACAGAATTAATATACGTTCTTTTAGTGTGACTAATGACGTTTATTTCGATTAATGACACATAACAGGGAAAATATACTACGAACAATCGCTTTTTTTTTTAAAGAAAAGGAATTCTTGCCATTAGGGAGTCTTTATGAATAAAAACATTCAAAACAAAAATAGGTAATAATGTCAATAAAATAAAATAGTCATTTTCGCTTCGTTCACATTTATGAGTGAATGCGCAATCTCGCCATGAAGAACGCCGAGGAACTTGATATAAAACATAAATTTTCCCATTCGGCATTTAAAATGAATTTGTATGAAGAGGTCTGGCCACCCTGGCCGCTAGAAAAATGTTTTTTTTTTTCAGTTTTTACATGACCGAGTAACAGGTGAGGAACGACCGCGAGTACCGCCTCCTCGGAAATGTGCATAAAAATTTGCCCTCATTTTTTTTAATTTTAAAGGGAAATTTGTTCACGGTATTCTTAAAGTCCTTTTTGACATCTGAATAGGTAAAAAAAGACTAACTTACGTTTTAATATTGGAAGATATAGTGGAAAAATAGAAGAAATAATTAATGCATTATTTTCTTAATGCATTCAATTTTTCTTTAATGTTTTTTCACTATTTCTTCCAATATTAAAGCGAAAATTATTATTTTTCTCAGCTATTCAAGCGTTTACACTCTATTTTATAATCACTACACATTATTATTATATCACAATTAAAAAACAAATTGTACTGCAAACTATATCCCATGAATTAATGGGGATTGACAACTCTGATTTTATTCAAGCAAAACTGGTTCAACTCTAGATGACCATATACGTATATGGTAAACAGATTATGTCTAGTTTCTCGTCAGATAACTTGCGCCATGAAAGCTAGATAAATCCAAGACAGCCGTGTCATTTATACGTGTATGCTAGATAGATTATGTCTAGTTTCTCGTCGAATAACCGGCGCCATGAAAACTAGATAGAATCTAGATAGCCGTGCCATCTATAAGTGTATTCTAGCTAGATTATATCTAGTCCCTTTACAGAAAACCTTAATAAGAGAAACTAGCTAGAGGCTAGGTTCAAACCAGTTTATCCCAAACAGATTTCCACACGGGTTATACCTCATATAAATCAGGGTTTGAAAATATCGAGGTCAATAATAGATGGTATAGGCTCGAATAATAGGTGATTCGCATTAGGACAAAAAAAAAACGCTGTCACAGGGAATTTGAAAGTGGCGAACAGTGGTGAAGAAATGCATAAATTTTCCTTCCAGTGAAGTTCGTCACAGAAAGAAACACTAAAATAGTAGCTTACGATACTAGTGCGATGAAACTTTTTTCCGACGCGTGTGCGTTTGCAGCACGAGCCGAAGACGAGTGTTGTAATCACACGAGATCAGAAAAAGTTTCTCGCACGAGTATCGTATACAATTTAATGCCACTAGTGCGAGACGGGCCTATTCCACGTACGCGAGCGAAGCGAAGTGTGCGTGAAGTAGCCACTTCACGCACACTGTGGTATAAATGTATTTATTTTATACTCATGGTTTGCAGTCACGATGTCAGTATCTTAAAAAACTTCAGCTCATCGCACGGACTTCGGGATACAGTCTTCGAGCCTTGCTTGAACATATGTTGACCGTATCAATAGAGAATTTAGAATATTCAAGCAAGCTCGGCAGACGTACGCCAGTTCACTCACGCACCGAACGAATTTCTTCCCGTTAATTTTTTTTTTTCAGCGTTGATACGTAATTTAATGAATATATCTTCGCAGCAACGAATTCGTTGCTGCGAGGATATATATATATTTTTTCCGCGTTCAAGAATTTCGGATAAGCATCTTTGGGTAACGTACATCAGCTTTCAGAAGTGCACGGTGGTCATGCGCATAGAGAATCAGTGTGGTAGCCGGAAGGTTCGGAGATAATGTATTTTTTTATATGTATGGTTTGTTTTCACGATGTCGAAATATTAGATAGTTTTTCAAATTGCACGTATAAAGCAACATACATGAAGTATATACTTCGCATATAATTCATTTATATTCGTCGAATATACTTCAGGTATTGAAGATATATTTTTAATGTATTATTAATATAATCAAGTACATGTCAAATAGATTTTTAATATATGTCACCTTATATCAAGTAATGTACTGTTTCAATATACTTTATTTCCATGGGGGAGTCTATCAAATTAACTAAAAGTAGTTGTCTAAACTCAATAACTCCGCGGTTGTATGGAATCACGAAAAGTAAGTCCGTGCAACTACTTCTTACGTGGACTTTGGAATGCAAATGAGAACTATTTCATCGAAATCAAAGAAATATTTCGTTAAAATCAATGAAAAAAATCAATCCTCCCATTTCTTTGACGTCAATGAAATCTTTTTTCTCGATGTATTCAAATCTATTCGTTGATGGAGTGCAAATGAAACGGGCTTATTAAGTTGATACAGCCACACATCATCGATCAATGAAAGTTTTACGCTATATAACATTCACTTCTTATTTCGTATATGCATTGCTATGAATTCCGGAAACGTGTAAAAATGTATATGTTGTTTCATTGTGCGAATGGAATATAATTAGAGAGAGTTTTAATAAAATGCAGTGACTATATCCACCTAGAAATCCATCGTCCTGGTAAGTCATAGATGACTGCATTGTATTATACACTCCAACCCCGCAAACTGCAATCATTCGAGACCGAAGTTGCAGTTTTCAAGATCGCCGTAGCTTCGTAGAACCTTTTCTATTTCTATTACATTAATCATAATATTAATTTTCTCTTACATATTTTGAATTATAGAAAGAGCTCAATATTTTGTAATGTTATTGTTTTTCCTTTTAGTCTATAATGACCTTGAACCTTTTATTGTAGCGGTGATGATGTCATTGCGCGAATGGAATAAAATTAGCCCATAACACCAGTATATCAATAATTAAAAAATGAAACATAAATTGTCGTCTAATAACAAGTCCATTATTGCTGCCCTGGTCGACGCGTAATTTTACCGCTTCAAAATTCAAATGTATGCATACAATTTGTCATAAACAAACTTTGTGTTATTGAAACAACTCAAATTTTGAAATATCATTATATCTCCTCCGGACTTTATGATAAGTTTAAAAACATATTATTCACCTTTACTGGCTCAAATTACCACTCAGCTTTCGTGTAGAGTAATTCTATACAATTTCTAGGTGTGGTACATCGAATTGAGTTTTCTATCAACGAAGTGTCGAAGAGCCAGAAGAATAATTAAAGCGACGTAGATACGGTGGTATCTTGCATTACTGCCGCGGACACGTACCTGCGAGTGCCAGTTGTTTGATGAAGAAATCCATGCGGGATTTGCGTCTCTTGCCGAGAAGAAGACCGGCGAGAACTGCGGTGTTACCGGCAATGATAACAGCAAAGAGGAGCCATAGCACGGTAAATTGCTCAGTCTGAAACAAGGCGAAAAGTGTAAATAATATTTTACTTCAGGTGCTTCCGAAATACTATTAGCATTTTTTTCAATTAAAAGAAGTTTTTCCAGTGCTGGAAAATGTTTATAGGGCAAATCGGTGACTCACAAAATAGCAAAATGATCGAACTAAATTGTCCTTTACAGATTCTCCTCGACTAAAGGGTTTGCATAAGCTTGGGACCCTAACAACAAATCGATTTTTGATATTTTTTCTAACGACAGGTTTGGATTACGAGGGTTGAATTTAAGGGAGCTTTCCAGTGTGACAGCCCGAAAAATCGCTGTTTTTCGCGATTTTTTTTTCAAAGAAAAAATAATCTAAGAGGTCTGGTTTTTTTGTATATTAATTGGGTATTGAAGAATACAAAACAATTTTTTAAAGATCGATTTATTAATTAATTAATATCTATACAAATGATGAAACAATTGTTGCAGAAAATGCACTTGGATGTGGTGTCCACGTTGGGGGTCACAATTTTGATCTGAAACAAAAACACAAAAAGATTATTGATTGGTATATAATTGGCTTTCGTGCTATCGAGGCTTTTTTTTTTTTTTTTTTTGCAAAAATGGCACCGGTTTGAACAAAAAGTATCGATTTTAGCATTTTTTTTCGCAGTTTTTTTCACAAAAAAATAGGAAGATGTCAAAAAAAAAGCTTCTATAGCACGATAAACAATGACGTTAAGAATATTGTGTAAAAAATTCAACTCGATAGCTTTAAAACTCTGCCCTCCAGGTTGGACACCGTTTTGAAAAATGCTAATGCTGTTTCGAGAAAAACGCGTTCAAAGTTTCAAGTGAGGAAATTTTAGGTAAATCGTTCACTTACGGTCAATCAGCGATGCCAGGTCCATACAATATCCCTTCTGCTTCTTCGAAAAGATCGTGCTCAATGGATTGTTCAGTCCGACGAGCTGTCCTCGCCTCTTTGCTATCCAGGGACGCCCGGCGGTTTGCTTGGGTGATGCGCGCATTCTTGTACTTAGCGGCGAAATCTGCGGTGCTCGGCCCTATCGTGCATCCCATCGTCTCCAAAATTTTTAAAATTGGGTCGTAACCTTCATTGAAGGTGCACACAGCACACTTTGGGGCTAGTTGCCACACACAGTGATTGAAGCTCTCGTTATTGTTTTAAGTTTTCGCGCCCGTACATCGTTCTAAGAGATCCTCCGTTGTTAGATCACCGTAAATCGGCTTTAAAACTTGTTGTACGTCTTCGTCGAGTGCTGGTGGATGGGTGTACTCCTCTCCTGTGGCCTTGGCCTTGCGCCATCCGCACCACGAATCTTCTCCCGGAGGGCAATACTCATGCTGAGGATTTTCATCAGTTGAGCTTTTGTGATGAAATGTAGCCCATATGGCTTTCCTCATATTTTCCGAAGCTGCCGAAGCGCTCGCAAACGTTAGATCCGTTTCGATATCGTGTCGATTTGGTCCCTTGAAACCCGCGGATCTTTTTCGTTCATTTCGCGGATGTCCGCTTCTCGAGCCTTTTCTATCCTGCCACGCACATTTCTCTTTCGTAGATCTATCCATTTTGAATGTCGAAACCGAAGGTACACGAGCAAGTAGGAACGAGACAATAGAAATAACGGTCGCACGGGCAGACGGCCGACGCGGCAGCTGTAGCGCTCCGTTCCCTTCTTCCAAGAAATGCTGTACAGTAACCGAAATAATCTGAATTTCGGCCCGAAAATTTCAGGGAATATTCGGAAGAGTGTATACTATTCGATAAAGCAAAAAAAAAGATCGATTTTTTGAAAATTTCACACTGGAAAGCTCCCTTAACACACAATTAATAAATGTCCAATCAATTTTGAAAAATATAAACAAAGTTACTATCATTTTAACAAACAGTTACCGACTAATTTATTCGTACGATGATTCACTTCAAAATTCGAACATCGCAGAGCTTAGAACTTTTTCTTTCGTATGATCAGATTTTTTTCGTTTTTTTTAATTATGAAACTGACAAGTTGTACAGAAAAAAATCACTGTTTGACAAAAAAAACTCCAATAAATTGTTATTAACAAATAAATACATTTTTTTAATCGTCATATAATGCAAACACAAATATTGTTAACTGTGCTTCGTCCGAATTGGAAGAGAATCGAACGTATGGATTAATCTATATAATCGTCACTAGGGATATGAAATCATCCCTAGGGACGAATGTTTGGAACCTCACTTTTCACTGTTCTTCTCTCAAAACTACCATCCAGTGCACCGCTATTCATGCACTCGTTATAAAAAAACTAGTATGTAACATGGGACGAAATTAGCAATTGCGAACTTTCGACCCTTGTTGCATAATATACTATTCCTCCCTATACCAATATTCGGACCTACGACCTGCCTACCTAACTTCCTAACAATACTACTGCAACTGATTGTGCTGCCGAGTACTTACTGATTTCGAATATCTAAATGGTATTATAATAATGGAAGAATGATTCGCAAAACTGAGCACTTTCGAGAGAGTGTGTTTTGTTATGCTTACTAAAAATTAAAGATCAACTTAAATAAATGAATCATTCTAATGAATGATGGCAAATGGTATAAAGTTTATTATCGTACGCACTTCGTACATACATATTTAACGAAATAATTGGTTAATATAATTCGATGTATGGTTGTTCAAAAATACAGAGCGTTTTGGAAAAAAATATATCGATATTTTATCGATATTAAAAAAAAATATTTTGTGGAGACATAGGGCTTTACCAAGAACCAAAAGCCAAATAAGAATAAAGCTTACATCTGACGTTAAACTAAATGAATCGTGAATCAATATTGCCAGAGCCACGGTGGCGTAATCGGTAACGCACTAGGCTGGATACCTAGAGTTCCCGGTTCGATCCCGGGCTGTGGCAATATTTTTTCACGATTAAAAATTAATTGTTAAAATATCGTCCGTTCAGTTTGCTTCATCGATTTACGAATTGATAAAGCAATTTGAAGGGACAAAAATAAATAGATTCCAAATGTTTGATTTTCCTATACAGGAAGATCGATAACAACGGAATCTCCGGCATCGTGCGACTCAGACCCGAGTTACGATTTGCCAAACTTCCATCAAAACATTAAAGGCGGTCATCGTCGAAGCATCATAACATCTATTCAATATATATACATACTCCGCCAAAAGCCAAATAAGAATAAAGCTTACATCTGACGTTAAACTAAATGAATCGTGAATCAATATTGCCAGAGCCACGGTGGCGTAATCGGTAACGCACTAGGCTGGATACCTAGAGCTCCCGGTTCGATCCCGGGCTGTGGCAATATTTTTTCACGATTAAAAATTAATTGTTAAAATATCGTCCGTTCAGTTTGCTTCATCGATTTACGAATTGATAAAGCAATTTGAAGGGACAAAAATAAATAGATTCCAAATGTTTGATTTTCCTATACAGGAAGATCGATAACAACGGAATCTCCGGCATCGTGCGACTCAGACCCGAGTTACGATTTGCCAAACTTCCATCAAAACATTAAAGGCGGTCATCGTCGAAGCATCATAACATCTATTCAATATATATACATACTCCGCCAAAAGCCAAATAAGAATAAAACTTTACCAAGAACGTTTTAAGCTCCGTTAACATCGAATTTCTTTCATCCAAACCAATATACACATTTATGTGCGAAGTCATTTACTTCAATTGCATGAGATATTTCATTAGAAACATTGAATTATTTAAACAAATCACAAACATATTCAAACGTATTTTCAGATTCAGCTTAACAAAATACTTGATCAAAATATGATTAACCCGGGTATGAGAGTCAATATTGTTCATTTTGCTGATTCAACTCAAATTTATCCAATCCAAACAAACGTTTGGTGACTTGATATATTAACAAAGCGCTCTCAGTTTAATCAACTGAATTTTTTTTCAGTGTTCACATGAAACGATCCATAAAAATAAGATGGAAAAAATTCAACATCTTGCGTCTGCAGAAGTATAAAAAGGTCTTAAAGAGTGTTTGAGCAGCAGCAGCTCTTGCGAATGTAGAGATGCTCACATGGATATAGTGGACTACAGCCGATGTATCAATTACAGCTAAGAAATCACCCCTGCATGCTCCTTAATTGCAGAGCACGGTTATAAATCAAGCCCACGACCGGTGGCAACAGTCATTATTATTCGGTAATTGCCGAGAACCCTAGAATAGCCAGGCTACTCCAATGTCTCGGCGCCTTCTTCTGCCTCTCGTTGCTTCTTCATCGTCGGCGCTGATCCTTATGTATCGGCGCTTTAAAGCCCTGATATGATGTACGGTATTCTCGAATTTTCGTTCAACCGCCCTATCGCATGCCTTCATTTTATGCGATGATACGTACCGTTGTAAACGATTCTTTGTAAAGAGTGGCATAATTAAAAACTGCCTATTATGAAATCAATGGATGAACATAGCAATTATTATTAAATACTAACATCGTGAAGATCGATCGTTACCGCCATCGATGTTTTCAACGGTCTTTCAGAGATACTTTCGGTAGATGTTCCCCCAGATATTTTTTGGGACACATTTTCAAGAATATTTGTGAAGGCTTTTTTTTTCTTAATATTTGTTTATAATGTTTTTTTCAAAGTTTTGTTTTGTGTAATATTTTTCGCTGATGCTCGATGACCGGATATTTTTTTCTCGGCAGTTTATTCCATTGATCTTTTTTCGAGGACATTTTTGGGAATTATATTTGGCTTCTCAGTGCTTCTTTAAATTCGGCGCTGATGTTTATTGAGCTTCAAGTTGATGTATGATATTCTCGAATTTTTGTTCAACCGCCCACTCGCATGCTTTCACTTCATGGATTCTACGTACGGCTGCACCGATAAAACGAATTGGTAATACCAACCGAATCTGCGGTTACAGGTGGCGGAACAAATATTTCTTTGAATCAACCAAACATTTGTTGCGCCACCTGTAACCGCAGATTTAGTTGGTATTACCAATTCTACTTATCGGTGTGCAAACGATTCTTTGTGAAGTGTGGCATAACTGACAAATGCCAATTATGGAATCAATGGATCGTTTTGAGGGACTTTCAGGAATATTTTTGGAGGATGTTTCGTCCCTGGATATTTTTTTAGGTACTGTTTCGGATTATTTAACATAGGATGTTTGTGGCAGATATTTGGCCCCTAACAATTTCTTGGAGCTTTATTTCAAAAATATTTGTGGAGGCGTTTTTTCTAGGTACCTTTCTCCATACTTGAACGTAGAATCTTGCACAGTGCCGTGTCATTACTTTCGCTTTTCACAAACTTGCCTCTAAGAAAAAACCAATATTGATTTAAAAACTTCCTCGTAGAAGTACTTCCGTAAAAAGCGAACGATAATGAAAAAAAAAATCTGCAAAGTTCTATTTTTAAACATTGGAACCGAAACAGCAGGAGTGGGTAGAAAAACGCCCACCATGTTTCATGGCACTTGACTCGTGTACCATTGAGTACTGGTCCAAGTAAAAAGCACTATTGATTGGCTAGCCATGTCAGATGAAAAAAGGAATAGACAAAAGGAAAATCCCAGGGTGACAAAGCATATAGTTTTTTAAAAGCTCGTATCTTCGTAGCTTTATCATTATTGTCCAGTCAAAAATATGTTAAAGCTGTTGATATAAGATGTAAAAGTAATGCCAGCTTCTTCAAATTTTCCCAGCACGTAGATAAAGAGTCTCAGCACACGGAGAGAAATTTCTGTGTTATCCGAACATAAAACGGGGACAACAAAAATCGTTATCGTAAGCTGACAAATCAGTTTTGATATGCTCACAAATTTTTCGTTCTGCTGATAAATCTTATTGATGACCTCGAATTTGTCTGCATCTTTTTTTCCTTTTTCATTTGTCTTTCAACGGATTTTTTCCAAAATTTTATCAGATCGTTATTTGAAAAAAGTAGTCATTTTTTTTAAGGTTGTCGACGCAAAACAAAAGTTCTTACAGGGTATCAGAGCAACTTTCAGTATACTTACATAGTATATACGATGGTATACTAGTTCATACATATTTTTGGGGAATAAAATATATCGTTTTTATATTCTTTGTATAATTTTCAATCCATATTTTATGTATTCGTAAATATATGTAAACGTATATTTTTTCTATAGAAATTATGTATATATTTATGTAAGATGATGTTTAACACTTGAATCAGTTAGAAGAACATGTGACCAAATTGTTTAGATTCTTTGTCGATATAAGAAATCTAGCTGGTCGAGATTTCGTGTTTTTATATTTTATGAGTTGATGCATTTTTTATCCGCTACTATAATACAAAAAAAATATACTTTACGTATATAAGCCAGATACACGTATGGATATCCAAATAAATATATTTTTCGTATATTTGCCAGATGTACTAACGATTGAATAAAAATAGTATATTACGCCACTAGGCAGCGAAAGTAGACTATGTTCAACCGCGTGTAAGATTACGATCCGAGCCGAAGCCGAGGGTGGTGAACACGCGGTTGGGGACAGTCTACTTTCACTCCCCAGTGGCGTATACTATTTTTCACCATATCTGCAGCGGAAAATTCGAATTACGTAAAACCCCTAGGACGGAAATTCGAACTTTCCGCGCAGGTATGGTGAAAATGTACTTTACGTACATTCGCCAAATGTACGTTTGGATGAAATATTGCATATTGCCAAGTATATAAAAAGTATATAAAAAAAATACCACGTACATTATTTATATATTTTTCGATATATCGAAAAATATACTTTGTTAGCAAACTCTTTATCCATGGGGGTATTTTCAATAAGTGGCGATAAACACATTTCTGACACGCAAGTATAATTACGTCGGACGATTTTTCACGACGATAACATGGACCAGTAAGTTGGTAGTGATGACGTCACACAATGCTGAAGCGTAGGAGTCGCCCTTTTTCCTCCACCCCCAAACTCAAACTTTTAAGGATGTTATGATGCTTGGACGATGCCAGCCTTTAATATCTTCATTTTGATGGAAGTTTGGCAAATCGTAACTCGGGTCTGAGTCGAACGATGCCGAAGATTCCGTTGTTATCGATCTTCCTGTATAGGAAAATCAAACTTTTGGAATCTATTTTTATTTTTGTCCCTTCAAATTGCTTTATCAATTCGTAAATTGATGAAGCAATCTGAACGGACTATATTTTAACAATTAATTTTTAATCGCGAAAAAATATTGCCATTCCCGGGCTGTGGCAATGATTAATAAAAAAAATTAATTGCTTAAATTATATTGTCTACCTATTGTACACCTTTTGAAACAATATTTAAAAAATATGAACCCGCAATGAAATTCGGTGTGTGCCTTTTGCATTCAAATCCCAGTTTTGGTATTGAAATCAAATCGAAAATCTCTACTTTTTCTGATACTTTACCTTGAATGTGAATTTTTTTTCTTTTTTTTTCAAAATCCTTTAACATTCTTTTCCAGACCGCATGCTACAATTTATGCCTCGGCTTGATATATACACAGGGAATCATAAACCAATGAGCAATTAACAGAAGTATGTGATTCCCAGGAGCAAACAGCTTATTACTACTTGATCATTCACATGAAATTTGTAAAATCATTGATAATCAAAAATTACTATCAAGTACAATATGGTTTGTGTTAGAGATATACTAAATTATCATCACTGGTATTTAACTATTTTGTATTCTAGGCTAACTGTTACAATTATTCCATAACATTAACATTTGTATTTCTGTTTTATCACGAATAACGATTTCTGCATTGAGAAGTATGAATTTTGAATGACGGCTGGAAAAATCATACTTCTTTTTACCAAATTTTATAAAAAAAGGTAATCAGATATATAGAAGTAAGATTCTCTATTTGGTTTTCAATGTATTAAGCATGTCTTTATTTTTTCGAGATATTTTTCGTGACATTTCTATTCAATTTCTTTTTGGAAATATAAAGAGAATTATGAGTAGAATCGTTTCGTAAAAGTTTCATAAAATGATTGTAAAATACATCGTTAATTACAGAATATTAATATCCTTTTCACACACTAAATTCACAAGCTAACCTGGCAACGCTAACTTCGCAACACTAACGTCACAACACTAACGTGACACCAGAAACAATCGTGATGAGAAAGTCACGTGTTGCGTCACGCCAGTAGCAGGTTTTTTTCGAAGTGATTTCATTTACTCGCAGGTTAATACACTATTTAGATATTTTTTTGTACCAATCCTTCTAGAGATGCTTTTGAAAGATAGATCTGCCTAGCATATTTCACTTAGACGTTATATCATAGATTTATTTTCAGTTTATTTCGTCGGTTTTTAGCTAAGAAATGTCAAGCCCACATATTTTGTTCGTGGGTTCTTTACCGAGAGTATATTTGTCAAATATTTGTTGGAGATTCCGAGCATGACAATCACAAAAATGGATGATACTTGCAAAGTTAATACACTTTTCGGATATTTTTCTGGGCAATCGTTTCCGGAGAAGTTTTTCGAAGATATTTCTATGCCAGATATTTCTCTAAAACATTTTTTTTATACATTCATTTCCAATGATATTTCAGCGAATATTTATTCCCCGGATATTTTCTGTGAGCAGTTAATTCCGTCGTTTTTTTTTTTGAGAGTTTATTTTTCAAGTATATTTCCGAAAATTCCGAGCACGACAATCGCATGACAGTTTTAATTTAATAAACTGCTCAGATTTTTTTCAGGACCGTTTTTTCCAGACAAGCTTTGGAAGGATATTTCTTCGCCGGATATTTCTCTAGAACATTTTTTTCCCAGATTTATTCCCGAAGATATTTTGATCGATCTTTGAACCGTGTTTTTTTAAAACTTCGTTTCCTTGTTTTTTTTGCGTGGATATTTGTGCCCTGATATTTTTTCGGGACGTTTTTACTAAGACCTTTTTCCAAATATTTTTTCAGTGGATTTCGACTTTAACCACTGACTGGTTAGACTCCTCGTTCGTTTTAGGTGTGCCGTTTTGATTGCCTCCAGTATTAAGCAGCATTTGGCACTACCATTACTAGAATCATGAACCGGAGGGTGATTTTTCGGGAGCCGTGTAACGGCTGGAGAAACTCCAGTCCCTTGAAAAGGGTCGATTGTATATGAGGCATTCCTCATCAATTCTCTCACTTTTTTTCGAACCTCTCTGATAAGTTCTATAATTGGACACATTTTAGTATCACTTCAGTGTACTGTCTCCCAATTATTTCAGATTTTTCAATCCAATGTTACGGAAAATGGGGTATTTCTTTAAAGTCAATATATCTTGAAAAATTGAAGTCATAGAGAAAAATTGTTCCAACGCAAAAGTTTTAGTTTCATGTGAACTTGTCGATGATATTTCTCAAACAATTTTGCAACCCTATAATATTACTTTTTTGCTGAAAAATATTAAGATTATTTTTTTAACCAAAAAAGGCCACTTTTCTTTACTGAAAAAATTACAGAATCTCTGCGCCTGTGTATTGATAACGTTACAAAATTTCCAGACTGGAACCGATCAAAGTTCCGGAGTAAAAAAATAATTTGTTCTAAGTAAAAAAAAAAAAAAAAAATGATGTTCGATAACATTTAGAAAAAGTCTATCATGGATCAACAAAAAAAAAATTGTCAGACTGGGACCGATCAAGGTTCCGAAGTAAACAAATAATTTGTTCGAAGTGAAAAAAATGTCGAGAAAAAAAAAAGAAATATGTCAAACACGTTTTTATTTAAAATCTGTACTTTATGCGATGATAAATTAATAAAATAGTTAGTCCATGATAAACTTTTTTTAAAATGTTATCGGACATCATTTTTTTATTATTTTAGAACATATTACTTTTTTACTTCGGAAATTTGATCGGTCTCAGTCTGGCAATTTTTTAATGTTATCAATACATAGGCGCAGAGATTCCGTAATTTTTTCAGTCAAAAGAAAGTAGCCTGTTTCGGTTAAAGAATAATGTTTATATTTTTCAGCAAAAAAATTATTTTATAGGTTCGCAAAATTGTTGAAAAAAATTTCATTGAAAAGTTCACATGAAACTACAACTTTTGTCAAAACAATTTTTTTCTATGACTTAAATTCTTTAAGATTATTGACTTTAAAGAAATACCCCAATTTCCGTAATATTGTATTTCAAAATGTGAAAAAATTAAGAGGCAGTTCTTTCAAATGGTACTAAGATCTGTCCAATTATAGCATTAATCAAAGGGGGTTGAAAAAGAAGTGGCTAAATTGACGAAGAATCCCTCATATGTATCAGAAGGCACAGGTTGTCTGTAATGACCATTCTACAACGTGCCAATGCAATAATACACTGTAACAGAAGGTCGCAATCAGAAATAAAGTGAAACTCGTAAAAGTCCGAGGGTTTCCCGTGCGCTCCGACAAATATATACTTAAAAAATGGCAAATTACACCCTTCCAACTTGCCTCTCTGCTTCATTAATCTTTCTATACTCGATTTTTCCGTATCTGATAAAATTATTCACAGGCATCCAATTTTGTTAGCCGACGCTTTATCATTTTGGCTTTTCGGCCTCTCCCTCGCATCAACTTACCCTGTTCTACTGATCCACCCCTCAGAGATACCTCAATCCCGAGCGAATGCGTATCTTGTCGCCTTCAATTCACCCCAAAATGGTACAATCTTTATTTACCACTCTCTCTCTTTCCGTTTACCAATTTCCGGAAAATTCAATTTTCCAGAGCTGGCTGGTCACGCCTGCTTTAAAGCTCGGGCAACATTCTCGTATAGGGTTATTAAAACTGCCAGGACCGACGTCACGCTTTTGCTATTTTATTTTTTAACTGCAACAGGCAGTAACGTCATATGTACTACTGGACTGTACTATCAACTGATCCTTCTTTTTTTTTCTTGCACTCCGATAGTTATTATCATCAGGCAGATTTTTTTGTATACTTTTTTGGAGGGTACATTTATAAAGTACATTCGAGGTATTAATAAATCGGGTGGGAAAAATAAGATAGCATAAATACTCGGTGGAAAATATATTCTTGACTTGGAATTTTGTAATAGAAAAAGTTTTTTGCTTGAGCCAAATGGAAATATCGAAAAATATGTTTAATATTTAGAAAAAAAATAGTTGTGTAATCTTAGTTTTGACAAAGTTTCTTTGAGTTCTGGTTCAAAATATTCATTTATTTTCTTAAGCGAACATATATGCTTTTCAAAAAAATATTCTTAATAATCTCCTGAGCATAGTTATTAAATTTTCCCGATAACAAATTAAGAATATTTTCTTAAAGAAATTCAATTTGAAATGGTTATAGTGGCAGTGAATGACGTATATATGTGCAAAACCACTTAAATTTTGATTTACGGAAAAATATTTCCAGCCCTATCATGTTCACAGATTGTTCGGATTCAGGCAGTAATTACAGATTGTTTACGATAGGAACGTGCAATCTGTACTTGGACGATTAAATACACCACACCAATGATAGATATTGTGTCAGGTTATTGTCTCGACAATTACGGCTTTTGTGTACGACGATATGCAGCACCATTGTTGTATTATGACACCATTGAATACAGAACAATACAGTAGGGACCGTATTTTCGTTTAATTCTATCAATTGTAATTTAGTCATGTTTAAATTCCTGTAAGCACAGTTACTAGACCGTAAAACCAGTTAGCCTTTTAATACTGTAGTTGTGACATATACAAATTTGGCTTTTTTATTTTTTTTTATTTTTTATTTTTTCAAATTAATTTGAGACGCAAAGAATATCATATGCAGTCGTCTGACAAAAATCATTGTAAGTCACATTGTAAGCCTGGTTGAAAATAATTTTTTAATCGCAATCGAATATTTCACGAAATATCCATTCCGACATTTATATTTTTCGAAAATTTTGTATTAATCACAATTCTTTTCGAATAGTATAAAAAAGCTTGAGCAATCGTCTACTAGAAATGCATTTATTTTAATTTCATGAAAGCAATAGCAATTTTCAAAAACATATTACAAAATCACAGTATAAAGTTTCAAAACGAGTTTTTTTTTTCGTGGTAAAATAAACGACCTGGGAACGACATTGAAGACAGAAATTAGACATCTTGAAAACCAGAACAATTTACTGTAAACCTTTCGACTGAGATTTACATCGATAAATTCTGAATTAAAAATTTTTTTAAATCACTATTAGGCTCAAAAATATAGAATATGAATTTAAAAAATTAGGACTTTTTACAACTTTAGTTCAGAAAATTGTCTTGATAGAAACGATTCCTTTTAATAAATAAGATCCTTAGCAGCTCAGAAGCATTTTCAATATTTCCTTTAAAAAATCTTTTGCATGTTCCTTTATAACCCTAAGGATGTATGATACGTACAGTCCCGCCAAAAGTGAGTTTCAGAGACAATCTCGATCACTTCGCGATGGGATAAAAATCGGGAAAAAAATGCATATAAAACGTGCTGAAAATATTGATTTTGCATAATAATAATCCCAAAATGTTATTAACATATTGGTGAAAAAAACAATTGTTCAACAAACAATCAGTCAACCTAACTTTTTTCTAATGAAAAAGATACGTTAATTTATTTGAATGCATACGAATTTTTTCAAATTTTTTTCTTTTTTTTTTTAATTTTTTTAATTTTCGAAAATGCGCAGAATATAACAATTTTTGGATATGCATTTTGCAAAAAAATCTTCAGTGTAGTTGATGATTTTATGCCCGACACATATCCAAAATTCGTTATTTCGCGCACATTTTTGAAAATAAAAATAATCAAAATCAAACTAAAGAAAAAAATCTGAAAAAATTCGTATGCATTAAAATAAATTAACATATCATTTTCATTAGAAAACAAGTTAGGTTGACTGATTGTTCGTTGAACAATTGTTCTTTTCACCAATTTCTCAATTAAATATTGGGTTTATTAGTATGTGAAATCAATCTTTTCAGCACGATTTATATGTATTATTTTTTTCCGATTTCTATCCCATCGGGAAGTGATCGAAATTGTCTCTGAAACTCACTTTTGGCGGGACTGTACGTATCATACATCCTTAAAATCCCTTCCGATCAGTCTTATCATTTGGACAATGAAAAAACGCGCCAAATTCATCGAGGCGTCCACGAAAAGAAATAAAACTGATCTACCTCAACGTAGATGTGAGAAATGTCGTTAATTCGGCTACTGCGCTCAATTCCGTTGGTATCTTCTCTCCTCGTGAATGATCACATCGCGGCAAGTTTTTCAAATATTCCTCGATATGGATCGGCAATAAATTCCAATGGCTCGTTCGTGGAGAATGCATCGAGCGCTTATCCATCAAGTTGACACGGTCTTTCATAATAATTGGCTGGCAACAGCGTCTCCCGTGGCTTGACCACGCGTATAGATACGGAGACTCGGGTAAGAAACTGTCCGAGAAGGCGTCAACATGTTCGAGTGGCAGTCGCGCGGTGCTTCGAGCGCTCTCAATCGTCAATCAAGGAACGTTCTGCGCCTTCTACCGACTAACGAGAAAGAAAAAAACTCATGATGCATTAGCCCGCGAGGCTAACACGGATTACGTGTCTTGGATACTCGCGTCAATGCTCACAGTTGTGGAATTATCCTCAGGGCTTGCATTGTCGGCGATCTGTGCACCACCCTTCGAGCAGTTGCTAGATTCCAGTTCTCCTTCTCTCTCTTTTTTTTTTTCTTTCGGTTGATCAGTCATCTATGATGCGACACGTCCTTATTCAGCCTCGGAGTTATAGAAGCCAATTGTATCGCAGTGCTCGCTCACTATAATAAACTTTTGCCGCGGCGTTAAGATCTCCAATTACCGGAAGCCCATATCTGCTACACGTCGATATAGATTGATGATATATCGATGTGACAAAGGACCTTACGTATATCGATTTATTGAAGTATCCCCCGTAGAGAAATGTTATCAGGGTTTTGCAAAGGCTCTGACGGTCACGCTTGTTTTTACGGGGCCTTTAAAAGATAAATATTAGGGGCCTTTGAAGATTGCCCTATTAAGTCCTTACTGAAATAATAAAGAAATTTAACCAAAAAACATATCTTTGTTATTATTTAGTTGAGTAATGCTGTCCTTTTAATGAGATATTTCATCTTTCTCTCCACGATGGTACATATTTATCGTTGAAAATAGTACATTACGATACTGGTGTGATGAAACTTTTTCGCGACGAGTGTGAGTTTGCAGCACGAATTCAAGGCAAGCGTTGTAATCACACGAGATCAGAAAAAGTTTCTCGCACGAATATCGTATACAATTCTATACCACAGTGTGCGTGCGTGAAACAGGCACTTTCCGCACTAGTCGCATAAAATTGTATACGATGTTCGTGCGAGAAACTTTTTCTGATCTCGTGTGATTACAACACTCGCCTTCAGCTCGTGCTCACACTCGTCGCGAAAAAGTTTTATCGCACTAGTGTCGTAATGTACTATTATGCCACTAGAGCGAGAAGGGCCTGTTTCTCGCACGGAAGCGAAGTGAAGTGTGCGTGAAGTGCTTACTTCACGCACACTTCACTTTAGTATAACACTTTGAAAAAAAAATATTTATTTTCTTTTTACATTGACGGGAATCGAACCTAGAAACCTGTTTAGTTGCGCTGCGCCTTAGCTCTCTCGGCCATTCAAATCATGTGTATATGCAATTTTTTTCGTCTATTTGAATGACTGTAATATGGAATATAAATGAAATCAATGTAATTGAGTCAGAACTTGATAGATTTACATGACTGTGTCTGATGTGTAAAAATAAAAGCACATTTAGTAATTTTTTCACAGAAATTGGTTATATCGAACGAAGTTGCTTTATTGTTCGCGCGAATTAGTTCGTTCGTATCTAGGTGCGTGACTGACTGAATGATCTGAGGACCAGTATTAAAATGGGTAGTGATGCCGCGAGACGACACGAGACGAGAATCTGTAATTTCTCGTCTCGTCTCGAGTTGGCGAGAAAAAATCTCGTCTCGTCTCGGAGAAACGCCGAAAAATCAGCCTCATCTCGTCCCGAAATGTTTTCTCGAGACGCAGTCTCGTTTCGTCTCGTCTCGCCAATTTCTCGAATTTTCTCGAGACGAGGTTCCGTCTCATCTCGGCAATTTATCGAACATGGTGCAAATGGTCCGCGATTTTTTTATCGATTTCGGCAACGAGCATTCCCGCTGAACGATTATTTTCGAAGGCGGGACTCATACTCCGCAAACACCGAAGTCGGTTGTGGAGAGAATCCGCGAGGAGCTTGCTGTGTCTCAACGGATGGTTGAGTTGCATTATCGTTTCTCGAATTCAAGATAATATGAATCTGAGTGGATAATTCAATAATTTAATAACCGTTTTCTAAACGAAATGAACTGTTCGACTTCAGGAAATTGAAAATATGTCCGTCGACGTTCTCAACCAGGGCTGGGCAAAATACATGAAAATACTCAAAATCCAAAATACTTCAGGTATTTAAAAATACAAAATACTTTCGGTTCTTCAATCCTTTGGTACGTGAAATACATTTCTAAGTACTTTTTTAAATACTCTTTAAAAACCGTATGAAATTAAATTCCAAGGCATTGCCCATTTATCAGGTGTGGTAGTTATTGTTCAATGTTGCATAACACACTTCATGCATGCTTATTCATCTGTTAGTTGAACTAAATTGATGAAATAATCTAAATTGAGTTCAGTACATGAAGAAATTTATTTTAAATATGATTTTTCAATGTTTTAGAACATTCGAAACACGTTTACATGAAAATCACATAATAAACATTCATGAAAACAAAGCTTCTTGAGCAAGGCAAAGTACGGAAATCTTCATAGTTGTATCACACCGTTCTTAAACTTTGGTCTTCAGAACATCGAACTGTTTTTTTCTTCTTCATAAAAGAAGCTTTTACTAACGAACCACCTCGATTACTGAATTAAATTATCACACACCTAAATTAATTTTATGAGGAAGCGAAGTTAACGTTATACGTTAACGTCTAAAAGCTACAAGTGACAATTTATTTATTTATATTCCAATGTTTAAATTCTCGACATCACTCCGAAAAAAATCAAAGAGGTAGACCAATATATGAATTTTATGACCGTGGAAAACTGTTTGAATTTAGGTAAATTATCCCACCGAGAAAAAAATATGTTGATTTTTTTCAGAAGACTTAACACCGTTAATTTAGTTATTGGAGTGACTTATTGTCAAACAAAGGGAAAGAGTGAAATGTATTATTAAAAACGTAAAATAATACATTTCGCTTGTTAAAAGCTTATGTTAAGTTTTAAATTTCAAATTTAACGTGAACTTGGTAAATATTAAAGAAATGTTCCGAATATATACGATCAAAACATAGAAAAGTATTTTGTATTTCATAAAGTACTTAAAATATTTGAGAAGTATTTTAGTATTTCATTTACGTATTTTGAATATGTATTTTAAATGCTTAAAGTACATAATGTATTTCAAATACTGCTCAACTCTGTTTTGAATCCTTCTTCCAAAATAATCGAGACTTCTCGATTTCTCGCCTGGGAGTCTCGGCGGTCGAGACGAGAATATAATTATTCGAGACAAGAAATTTCTCGTCCCGGCGGCATCACTAAGAATAGGCGAGCACCTAGCTGACTTTGGCGGTCATTAGTTGGGTAGGTAACCACCAATTTCGCCATGATAACGTCGGATTGCCATATAAGACCCCTATCTGGCAAATTTATTATTGATTTGGTTAGTTTATGCCATGGTTAATTCTGACTGGGCCTTTGATTAATTAACTTATCAAGCCCTTATTAAACTTCACCATGGCCCTACGAGATCCTTATTTGGCACAATTATTATTGATTTGTTAACTTGGCGCCGATATAACGACTGACTGGGCCCTTTAGTAATTAACTGAAATAACCATTTTTGGATACATCGTATAGGTCGAAAAAATCAGAAAAAAAATCTGAATAAAATGCGGTTTTACATGAATAAACATTCAAACATTCGCCTGTAGTAGATTCATTATTTTTTATATTTTTCAATATTTTTTAAAATAAAAAAAGCTTAAAAACTGTTAGAAGAAAAATCTATCTCACTTCGGCTATAAGCTAGATAATTTTTTTATTAAACAAAGTATTCTTTAGAATTTTTTTAGATTTTTAAATTATGGCATTCGATATGTCACTTTAAAAATTGAAAAAAAAATAAATTTTTTTCCCTAGTTGAGGGTCTAACTAAGCCTAGATCAAATTATGAGCTTAATCGGAGGGGTCGAGGTCAAAACCTGGTCGAAACGAGGTGGATTGTCCCATTTATTCCAAGCTCTGTTTGCATGCGTTTCTAGCCGAAGTAATTCCAATAACATCAAGTTTCACAGATCCTATTGATTTTTAGATTGAATTCGAATACAAATCCAGCTGTATTCATTTTTTTACCCCTATAAAGCCTGGAACCTTTCGAAAGGATCAACAAAACACTAATACAGAAATCGTATCATTTTATACCTGAATATTATGAGTTTGTTGAATACATATTGAATAGAAATCATATAGATCGAAATAAACAATTTGCATGGAAGGTGAATTCACAAAAAAAGGAAAAGGTAAAGGGGGTGAGTGAGTGAGAGGTTCTTAAATTAAAAACCAGTGTTTCGCGGAAAAAATAACTTACTTGTCTCGGCGTAAAAACTCTCACGAGGCAGAGAGAAAAGCCGGGACAAGCGATTGAATTTATTAAACAAACAAACAAAGAATAATTAAAATATGACACGAAAAAGACGATACTATAGAGTGACGAAAAATAATAATAATAACAATGATAATCATAAGTATAATAATAATATAAATGCCCCCTGAGCTGACTGGCCGACAAAGGGCGGAAAGACTGGCCGACGAGACGGCCAAACTGACGGACATGCTGTGGAATAACACTATGCCGAAACGACGATACCGACAGAAGAGACAGCCACAATATTGGTGGACGGATGAAATAGCCGGACTTCGCATGGTCTGTCTGGCATGCCGGCGACGGGTAACGAGGGCTAAGGGAAGACCCGAAAGGGAAAACCTACAGGCCGAGTTAAACACAGCACGGAGAGCATTGACGGACGCAATACGAAACAGTAAGGCGCGATGCTGGAGGAAGCTCGGCGAAGAGGTGTTCAGGATCCCTGGGGCACTGGTTACAAAATTGTGACTGGTAAACTAGGGGGCCGGATACCGCCAGGGCTCAAGGACGCTGAATCCACACGACGGATCGTCGATGGGTTGTGTTTCCTACACACCCAATACGGACGAACGCTACACACGACCCAGACACACCGGCAGCCCCTATCTTTACGGCAGAGGAGCTCACTAGAGCGTCCAACGCAATGAAGACTGGGAAAGCACCGGGACCTGACGGGGTACCGGCAGAAATTATCCGACTGATGGTCAACCTGAGGCCGGAAATATTCCTCGACCTGTACAATACGTGCTTGACGAGGGGGACGTTTAGTGACCGTTGGAAGACGGCAAGGCTAGTCCTTATCCTGAAAGGGAAGGGCGACCCTAATACGCCGTCAGCCTACCGGCTACTGAATTTACTTGACGCGATAGGCAAATTCTACTAACAATTACTGAAACGGAGACTGACTGACGCGATACAGACCAGTGGAGGCCTCTCAGACCTGCAGTTCGGCTTCATAAAGGGTCGATCGACAATCGGAGCAATCCAAAAAGTCGTCGATTCCTTCCTGGACTTGGAAAGACACTGTCATGCAGCGCGACCGATCGTGCTGCTGGCGACTTGAGACATCAGGAACGCCTCCAACTCGACTAGGTGGATGGACATTCTGGAGGCGCTGGAAACCAACTTTGGGGTTCCTGCTTACCTGACTCGGGTGGTGGGGGACTACCTGGAGAACAGACAAATCACGTACGAGACAACTGAAGAACCGGTGACGAGACAAATCACCGCGGGGGTTGCACAGGGTTCCATATTAGGACCAGACTTTTTTAACGGACTATACGACGGCTTGCTCAGGTTACAGTTACCGCTTGGTGTACTGCTCGTCGCTTACGCCGATTACGTAGCGGCGGTGATCACCGAGCGGTCCCCGGACCTGGCACAGCTAAAACTGAACCAGACGATGTGACGTGTAGGACAGTGGATGACGGATCACGGACTGAAGCTTGCGACGGAAAAGACGGAACTAACATTCTTGACCAGAAAACGCACACAGACGAGACTACCGATGCTGGTCGGGAGGGACGAAATCGTGGCTGTTGAGGAATTCAAGTATTTAGGGGTAACTCTAGATACGAAGATGACCTTCTGGCCACACATACAGAAAACGTGCAAGAAGGCAGCCGAAAGGATAGCATTCTTAAGCCGCCTGATGGCCAACACAAACGGACCGAGACCGGGGAAACGACGTCTGCTAATGACGACAGCTCACTTGATCCTTCTATATTGCGCAGAGATCTGGGCAGATGCCCTGACAACAAAGAAATACTGCCACGCAATGACGACGGTACAAAGACTGAGCGCGCTGAGGATCACCTGCTCTTACCGGACTGTCTCTGCAGAAGCAGTCTTGGTGGTGGCTGGCGTAATCGCCGTGGACCTTCTCGCTTTCAAGCGAAAAGGGATATACGGGAGAAGCGCGGACATAGGGCGCGAGGACGCGGCAGTCGCGGAACGCGACAGCTACAGACGCAGGACGATACAGACTTGGCAGAACCGGTGGACGGAAGAACGTACAGGAGACTGGACGCGACGACTTATAAAGGACCTGAAGTTCGGACGGAAGTTCGAAGGCGTAAACTTTTACGTTACCCAACTCCTGACCGGCCACGGGTATTTTCGAGGCTACCTTTTTAAGTTGAACAGAGTACAGACGCCAGACTGTAAGTACTGCGGACACGGCCGAGACGGCGCGGAACACACGTTTTTCGGGTGTGACCGCTGGACAGGACTACATGGAAGGAATAAATGAAAGTAGTCCCAGGCCTGGGGGGGGGGGGGGGGCGTTTTAGTGGGTAGGCCTAATTATATATTTCATTTTTAGGGAGTCCCACATACCCCCTCAGACTTTGAAGCCGAGTGGCATCCGTAAAATGGATTCCGCTACTCCTCGATGGATAATAATAATAATAATAATAATAATAATAATAATAATAATAATAATAATAATATAAATGCAACTCTACGATCTACGACGCAACAAGACGCGAGGTACCTTTGAATGCAACGCGAGAGAGCTCTCTTGCCTGTGGTGACGCACGCCGCGCACCAGAACACCGCACCGGGAGGAGGATGCTTGGTGAAAATCACGAATACCTGCCTCTGCTTCTTGCCGTATCAATGCAAAGCTGGGCCTGGGAAGCGCGATAGCACGATGCTAGCACCAAGCGCGTTCCGACGTCTCGGGAGTCCAAACGCTGTGGTGCCGGACAACAAAGGACATGCGCTCGCCTTGGGAAGGGTTACGCCACACACGTACACTCGTTCCCCAACGATGTCCCTAAAAAGCCTCGAGGCCCACGCCATCTCCTATGGTCGTATCACACACACACACACACACACACCATATTAACTAACGCGATCGCGGAATCCGAGGTCGAAAATAAAAACCAAGCGGTCACACCGATGCGAGGTGAAGGGTTCGTTCTGAAAAGAAAGAATCCAGTCACCTTACTTAACTGCCGCGGTTAAATTATAAAAGTAAAGAAAAACTAAAAACGGTAAGCTGAGATACCACAAATACGAACGGAACGAGAAACGAAAAAGATCGCGATCGAATGCCGAATATACTATTCGGAAAGACAGCGCTTACTCCGGTTGCCTCCTGGATCACGACTGAAAAGGAAAATGTCGGGAGCGCAGGGGTGGCCCCACCTAACCACCCGGGAAGTCCCGTTGTGGAAAATGGGAACCCCGTTTCGCGCCCGGGAAGCCCTGATGTCGAGCACGGTGACAAGCGCGAGAGAGTGTCACTTCGAGGCAGTGGCGGCGCGCCATTCAAATTCGAAATTCCCAAACACATATATTGCAATGAACTATTTTATTCGAGAGCAGACTGAAGTGCATGTGGGCTGATCAAATTCAACTTTGATCAATATCCTTTATTCTATACTCATCCTTATACTATAAACGCTCTACTTTGGATGTAATTGAGATGCTGTCACCTCTCTGCGTATCATATTGGTTACCTTCAGGAAATTACAATTTCATCTTAATACTAAACATCCAAGATTTTGCTTCCTCATAGAGAAAGCTTTGTTTTCGTGAAAAAAAACAAAAATTTCCGAGATTTTCATGTCAGGAAAATCTCGGAAAATTTCAAAGCTTCCTCTATGAGGAAGCCAAAATTCATCACCATACTTCCTCATAGAGGAAGCTTTGTAGAAAGCGAAAAATAATGAGGAAGCAATTTGCAAGGTTCTCCTTTGCAGGTTTGTTTATACTCGGAAGACATTTTTATAAAAATTCAAAGTGGCGTGAAATTCTTACCACTCGACCAATTCGTGTTAAATTGTTACTCAAAAATTGGTTAATGATAGTCCATATGTAAACTAAATTGAAACCCGATACCTAGTAATTTGCATGAGCAAGCGCTCAAGCGAGATTTTTCAAATAATTAAAAATGCCATAAAACTTGAAGCACTCGACCGATTGGTGTCGAATTTGTACCAAATATCTGTTTAAATAGTCGTCTATGAAGGAAATTTAAGATGAATCTGTGGAAAATTTCGAGAATTTTTTTTTTTCGTGAAAGCTTTTTTTTCTTTTTATTCATCAAAATAAAAAATTTCTGGCATTCTAACAGTTCATTAGACTAAAATTTTAATTGGAAATCAATAATCGTTAAATCATATCGGCAATTGCAACCGGATATCCCAGATTTGCATGTAGTATTTCCAGACATTTTTGAAAAAATTAAAATTGTGATGAAATTAGAACGGTTTGCCAGATTCTCGCGAAATTTGCAGCACAAAATGTTTTACGGGTAATCCATTTATATACAAAATTTCAGCCCGGTGCCTCTTTGATCGCGTAAGTTATAGCGTGAAAACAATTTTTTCAAAATTCTAAAAATGCTGTAAGAAAAAAAATGTTCAACCGATTCGCGTCAAATACAATCCCAAACTTCATTATATGGTAACTTACTTGAGTGCTAAATCAGAAGAAAATCCGTCAAAAATTACGACAGTTATCATGCGTACAAGGAAATCTGCACACACACACACACATACACACATATGCAGACATTTCGTAAAAACCATTTTTCTCGATGGTTTAGACGACTTGTTGCACAATATACTATTTCTCATCTGTTGAAGCTAAACTTTTTTGAGAGGGCAGTAAAGGGTTTTTTATGCATCTGCAAAAAAAATTATTAAAGTGGCACGGATCGAGGTTTGGGTACAAAAAATATTTCCCCCGTTTTTTTTTGTTTGGAAATTCCGCACGAATAATTTTTTCTGCATACTGGAATCTTGAACCGTGCTACTCTGACGATTTTTTTTATCATATCAGTAGTCATGCAGAAATACTCTCTAATTTAATGAGCCCAAGGAAAATTACCGTTTTCAGATTAAAAAATAATCACTTCCCCGCTTCTCGAAACTTTCGTACGAATAAATTTGTTTATACCAGAACATGAATCAGTGCCACTCTGCCGATTAAAAAAAAATATTAACACTCATGCAGGAATACGCTATCATTTTGTAAGCTAAAAAAAAATCCGTCTTTGAATAAGGAAATTATTTCTTCGTTTTTCGGTAAAAAATCATAATCGCCAGAAAGTACCGACACTTTTTTTTAAACAGTATTTATTTATAGAGTGAATACACTTTAATAACTGGCCAAATAAATCTATAAAAAAACAAGCCGAACAAACAGCTTAAATACATGATGTCCGCAGGTTTGCAGCACTTACAAATAATCAGATGGTAAGGTAAATACGCTCGGAGGATTAATGACGTTGTGAGCAAACATCACGGATTCTCCTATTTATGAAAAGGCAAAAAAATCTTATAAAAGAAACCCCTACAATCGCAATCGCTGAAGAACGTACCGACACTGGTCGTTGCGCGGTCGGTGTGCAGCTCTGGCGATCCTCCGAATTTAAGCATCATTTTTTGCGGCCATAATTTGGACGGGTGACCGCTTAGCCGACTGGCTCATCAACCAGTGAGCGTCAGTTTTCCTGACGCCTCAGTGCATACACTTAAGGATGTATGATACGCACAGTCCCGCCAAAAGTGAGTTTCAGAGACAATTCGATGACTTTTGGCGGGATTGTACGCATCATACATCCTTAAAGATGTAGGAGCGCGATAGGGTGCCCAACTTCCTGAAAAGTGAAAATGCAGAGAAAAATTCGAACACTTCTCGATGGAGTAAAAATTTGAAACAAATCAAGCATACAAAAGGTACGGAAAAGATCAATTTTAAAGACTAATAATTGCAAAGTGTTATTAACAATTGGGTAAAAAAAAAGTGCAACGAATTATCCATTAATCTAACCTTTTTTTCGAATAAAATTGATTCGTTAAATTTTCTGAATACGTATGAATTTTTTTCAGACTTTTGTCTAATGTTTAAAAATTGCGGTGTTTTTTTCTTGTATGAGCTGTATTCGTGAATCTATTTGATTAATCGTTTGGAAACTTCTTGGGTGTAATGGGTGGTTTTGTGACAAACACATATGAAAAATTCGCGACTTTTTCATATGTGAGAAAAAAGAATAATTCCAAAAAAAAAAAAAAACGAAATTTCGATGGTTAGAACAAATTCTGAAAAAAATTCGTACGTATTCAGAAAGATTATTAAATCATTTACATTCGAAAAAAAAGTGTGTTGACGGATAATTTGTTGAACAAATTTTTTTCTATCTCTTTGTTAATAACATTTTGCAATTATCAATATGCAAAATTAATCTCTTTCACACCTTTTGTATGCTTGATTTTTTTCAGATTTTTATTCCATCAGGGAGTGCTCGAATTTCTCTTTGAATTCTTACTTTTGAGCACGTTGAGCACCCCATCGCGCTCCTACATCCTTAAGTAAGTTACTTTCGTACATACACCGGAAAGGCAGAAGAATATACGGGTGAGGGTCAAAATAGTGAATGACCAAAATAGCGAATGGCTAAAATAGCGAATTTATAAACCCCCAAAAAACCCGCACGGGTAAAAAAATTGAGACAAGTACATTTACGGGAGTGACATTCTGCCCCAAAGTACACCGTCATTAAAAAAAAAAATCATTAAACACCGTCATTAAAAAAGTGTCTAGATTTGTATGTGCAAAAAGTTGTAAAATAATCTGAAAATATATACAGCATGTCATGTCAAGTACATCTATATCAGCGTTACAAGTTCTGACCACCAGGACCGCCACTTAGATGGTTGACTACCGCCGTAATCGGTATATTCTTAAAACTAACGGTAAAAATTATGCAAGCAAAGAGCGAGCGTTTATTTCAATTTTAACGTGCGACAAGTTCTTACATGAGGAGGATTTATGTTATTTAGTAAAATGTATTAAAATAATGATCAAATAATGATAATAATAACAACAACAACAAATTCTAAGTTCTTGCATTAAGAGAAACAGAAACATTGAAACATGGAAACGAACAAAATTAAAAGTGCTTTGATTATTTTATTGGAAAAAACAATTTGCCCTCAGTACTTGGCGAGTTTGTGAAATACAGCAAATTGTTTGATTATTTTATGTGTTGGTATAATATTAACTCGCCAAGTACCGTTTTCTCCCAAACGATACGACAGATAGAGTCCGGATTTTGAGAGGATACGCAGGAGTATCGTAGAATTGGGCTAAGCTTCTAGGTCCTCATTAGACATAGCCGTTTATTTTCAAAAATTTAAAGAAAAATAGTGCGAGAGAAACAGAGCTATGTTAGAGAGAGACAGACCTATAGGCGTTTAGCATTGCGCGTCGAAATTTATATATATATATATATATATGTAAGGAAAATGGATTCCCCTCATTTGAGTCTGCCGCGCTCCACACACTACGCGCCCCCCTTCTAATTGACTCTCGCCAGATGGAGCAATAGAGAGCATGACAAGTAGATTTTAAATATGTGAGAATAACCAGCAAATACATTGAGAGACTATCAGTATCGAAAAGAGAGAAGACCAGTATTGAGCAGAGTGTTAACTGAGTAAATCAAGGAAGTGATATAGAAATAAATTTAATTGTCGTTTCTTTGGTTTACAGGTAATTTTGTAATTTTGTAATTATTATAAATAGTATATGTTAACAGCATTTAATAAAATAACTTTGGTTTACAGAGAAACAAAAAACTGTTATTATTCCATGAAGGATACACTTCCTTATAAAACGACAATTTCGTTAATCGCCAAAGAAGAAAGATGAGGTTACAATTTGAATTTAAAGTCGTGGCTTCTGCAAAAGAGGAGAAAACTAATACCATAGCCATAATGTCAATATCAACAGAAGACGGAAAAAAATACCTGTTACCAGAAGAGAGTGTGTACGTTAGTGCTCATAAGGAATTAATGAAAACAAATACATATACTAAGGTAAAGGCTAAATTAAAGAAAGGACACGATAAAATGAGCGCGTGGTTTATATTAACGAAGGATCTTGAAGAAGTATATATAGACGAAGCAGGAAACATAGAATTTGACGGTAAATTTTTGGATGAGATAGAAGATAACAATAGTAACAGAGAAAAAACAAAATTAACAAAAATACTAGAAAAATTAGTAGAGGTTTCACAACAGAAGAATAAAGAGAAAAACTTGAAACATATTGCGGATAAACTCATAATAGAAAAATTTAGCAGCAAAAGCTCCAATGCCAATCAATGGCTAGAAACATTCGAAAAGGAATGTATAAGATTAAATGTAGAAGAAGAAAATGAAAGAATTGAAATACTCAGGTTCTTTTTAGATGATACAAGTCAAAATTGGTATAAATCTATGATGTTAAAGGAGAGAGAAAGCCAATGGGCAACATGGAAAGAAAGATTTATAGAAACATTTGGAAACAAGGGATGGAATAATAGAGCATATGCCCATTACTATAGATATAGAGAAGGTTCATTATTGGACTATGCAATAAAAAAAGAAAAACTTTTATTAGAAATAAATAAAGATATGGACACAGATACAATAATTGATAGAATCGGATTTGGTTTACCAGAAGATATCAGAGAAAAGATAGATAGAGAAAATTTAGATAGTACGACAGATTTATTTGATAAATTAAAAAAATATGAAGGAAAGATAGAAAAAAAGAGTAATCTTAAAACAAAAGAAAACAAACAAGATTGGAGAAATAAATACACAGAGAAGACACCATGCAAAATATGCGAGAACCTCAACAAAAGGAAAAATATCATCCGGAAGACAAATGTTGGTTCAAAATAAAACAAAGTGAGACTAAAGAAAAACTAAAAATATTAAGCAATAATGCAGTCATAGAAGTAGATTTACATAATGAGGAAAAAAACTAATAATCACAACATTGATAAAAGTTAAGATGTTGCTAGAAGATAGAATGATAATAGATGGAATCTACGACCCAGGATCGCAAATATCGATAATAAATTCGAGATTTATAAAATTAAAAGAAAAGCACAAAGACATGAATAAAATAACATTAAAAACAGTCAATGGTGTGACAAAAACAGATGGATTAATTACATTGAAAATCAAAATATTTGAAATAGAAGAAAAAGTAGATGTATTTATAGTAGAGAATGATAACTCTGAAGATTTTTTGATCGGTCTAGACATGATAAAAACATTTAAACTGCTTCAAGATGAAAATCTAAAGATATCTCAGAAATTAATGAAAAAGAAGACACAGATAAATATTGAAAAGAATATGGTAGAAGTTAAAGTAAACTTCAATTAACATATTGAAGAAAAAGACTTCAAAATAAATCTAGAACATCTAGATAATAGACAAGAATTTAAGAATTTAATTTAATAGAACATTTAATGGAAAAATATAAAACAATTTTTGTCAAAAATAAATACGATATCGGAACCGTGAAAGACTATGAAGCAAGGATAGACCTATTAGTCGATAAATTTTGTAGTAAAAGACCGTCTAGATGCACGATTGAAGCTAAGAAAGAAATAGAACAACAAGTGGCAAAATTATTAGAAAAAAATTTAACTGAAGAATCGTACAGCCCATTTGCCGCACCAGTGACTCTAGCATTAAAAAAAGATGAAGGAAAAACTCGATTGTGCATTGATTTTAGAGATTTAAACAAGATTGTGATACCTCAGGCTCAACCTTTTCCGCTAATCGACGATTTAATAATTAAAGCTAGAAATTGTAAGTACTTCACATCACTAGACATCAACTCGGCATTTTGGTCAATACCACTAAGGATAGAAGATAGAAATAAAACAGGCTTCATAACTAAAGAAGGACACTACCAATGGACTTGCCTACCATTTGGTTTAAAAACAGCCCCGGCAATTTTCCAAAGAATTTTATCAAGTATATTGAGGAAAAATAACCTCAAGAACTTCACAGAAAATTATATAGATGATATACTAATATTTTCAGAGACATTTGAAGACCACATAATGCACATAGAACAAGTTTTAGAAGCTATAATAAAAGAAGGATTCAGATTAAAATTAAAGAAATGCACATTCGCATCCAAATCAATAAAATATCTCGGACATATAATAGAAAATAACACAGTACGACCAATCAAAGACAACTTAATATCAATACAAAATTTTCCAACTCCAAAAACGCAGAAAAACATTAGACAATTCTTAGGTAAAATAAACTTCTACCACGAATTCATACCGAAAATCTCAGCAATACTAGACCCATTGCATAGATTGTTGAGAAAAGATGTAAAATTTAATTGGTCCGAAGATTGCGAAAAATCATTTATGGAGATAAAAAAATTACTGTGTGTTCAACCAGTGCTAGAGATATTTGACAAAGATTTGCCCATTAGAATATACACAGACGCTTCACTGGAAGGCTTAGGTGCAATATTAAAGCAAACACAACGGAATGGAAAAGAGAAGCCAGTAGCCTACTTCTCAAAAAAACTAAACGAAACTCAAAAACGAAAGAAAGCTATATATTTGGAATGCTTGGCAATTAAAGAAGCAATAAAATATTGGGAACACTGGTTAATTGGAAGAGAATTTGAAGTTTATTCGGATCATAAACCTTTGGAGAACCTCAATATAAAAGCTAGAACAGACGAAGAACTAGGTGATTTAACATACTATCTATCTCAATTTAATTTCAAAATCATATATATACCAGGGAAATTGAACACTGAGGCGGATTGTCTTAGTAGAAATCCGGTATTGGAATCAGTAGATAGCACTCAAGAAATGTTGAAGATAGTAAATATGATCAAAATACAAGAAATAAAAAAAGATCAAGATGAAAACATCACATTAAAAGAACTTAAGAGAAAAACGATAAATGAACATGGTATAATTTATAAACAAAATAAAAATAGAAAGAAGATAATACTATCAGAAAAACTAAGTATTAAATTGATAAAAGAGACACATATAGATTGGTGCCATATTGGAACCAGACAAATGATTGATAGAATATGCCCATATTACACCTCAAAAAAATTAATAGAAAATATACAGAATATATGCAAAACTTGTAATATTTGTAAAAAGAATAAATCTAGAGGTCAAGTAAAATATGGATTGATGTCACATTTAGGACCAGCAACAAGACCATTTGAGATAGTGTCGATCGATACAATTGGTGGATTTGGTGGCCAAAGATCAACGAAAAGATACCTTCATCTTCTAGTCGACCATTATACAAGATATGCATCTATAATAACATCCAAAACCCAATCTGCTAATGACTTTATAAAGATAGTTTAAAACACCCTAGAAATAGACAAGATAGATATGATAATCACAGACCAATATCCAGGACTAAACTCAAGAGAATTCAAAACCTTTTTAAAAGGACAAGACATTAAACTTATTTTTACAGCTTTAAACGCACCCTTTTCGAATGGCCTTTATGAAAGATTGAACCAAACAATAGTCAACAAAATCAGATGTAAAATTAATGAAACTAAAGAGAAAAAAGCTTGGACAACGATAGCAAGGGAATGTGTCGATAAATATAACGTAACGGAACACTCAGTTACAGGTTTTACACCAAAATATCTACTAGATGGTACCAACACAACTCTGCTACCCGAAGAATTAAAAGAAGATAGAAATGCCAAAGATTGGAAAAAAGATAGAAAATTAGCTCTACAAAACAGCATAAAATCACATGAATACAACAAAAAACTATTTGATAAAAACAGAAAAGAGATTAAAATTAATACAGATGACCTAGTATATATCGAAAACGGTAATAAATTAAATAGGAAGAAATTAGATGAACTTAGGATTGGACCATTCGAAATAACAGAGAAGATATCAAACACAATATTTAAAATTAAAACTGGAAAAAGACATGAAAACACAGGATTTTTCCATATAACAAAACTAATAACAATAGAAGATACAACCAATGATAAAAATTCTCGGGAGAACTTTCATGGTGGGAGGGGGAGATGTAAGGAAAATGGATTCCCCTCATTTGAGTCTGCCGCGCTTCACACACTACGCGCCCCCCTTCTAATTGACTCTCGCCAGATGGAGCAATATAGAGCATGACAAGTAGATTTTAAATATGTGAGAATAACCAGCAAATACATTGAGAGACTCCGGTACTTGGCCCACGGCATAAAACCGGACAAAAAAGGAGGAGAAGAAGAAGAAACATTGAGAGACTATCAGTATCGAAGAGAGAGAAGACCAGTATTGAGCAGAGTGTTAACTGAGTAAATCAAGGAAGTGATATAGAAATAACTTTAATTGTCGTTTCTTTGGTTTACAGGTAATTTTGTAATTATTATAAATAGTATATGTTAACAGCATTTAATAAAATAACTTTGGTTTACAGAGAAACAAAAAACTGTTATTATTCCATGAAGGATACACTTCCTTATATATATAATATTATATCTCGTTGGCTGTGCCATGTACCGCATGAAGTTAGTCTGGTTGGCTGTGTGCCACCTACCGCATGAAGTTAGGGGTATGCCATGTACGGCGAGAAGTTGCGCACGTGCCATGTTTTAGATCACAAATTTCAGAAATTCAAAGTTACAAACAACCATATCTTTGTGATAAACAATAGCTACAGCATTGGTTTTAGTCTCAATCTTAATATTTTAAGCTAATCTGTGTAACTGCAGCATGTAATATCATCAAAACACTCGAAATTCGTTTATATCACCATATAACCTATTAAAAAAGTGGCTAAAATGAGTTGGCTACAGAAAGAGAGTCTTGTAGCATTCCATCTTCTCGGTCGGTAAGTAGGTAATTGTACTTGTCTCGAGAACGCTACCGCGTCTCTTGATAAGGAACGTCTAAATGTAGAATAGCTGAAATTATGGAATTTGCTTTTTCAGCCATTCACTATTTTTATCATTGGCTATTTTGATTGCACTTTAATGAGATGGAGGTTGAAATAGCAAATAGTCAAAATTGGGAATGACTGAAATAGCGAATTCCATAATGATGACCATTCTAGATTCAGATGTTTCTAATTTCGAAATTCGCTATTTTCACCATTCACTATTTTGGTCATTCGCTATTTAGACCCCCACCCGTGATAATTATCCGAAACATTCCGTTCGAAAGCTATAAAAAATGATAACTTTGATGTGAACATATTTTCTTTTAAAGTTATTTCAAATTTCCGAGATGTTTTCACTAGAATGAAACGGGACTTTCTGAAATATTGTTGTAAAAAATCTGCAAAAATTATAGGCATATCATAGAGGCTCGAGAAAAGCAGCTGAGTCGACATAGAATGCTTCATAAATACTATTTTTTCGCTTAAGCTTAAGCTTAGTGAGATAATTCAGACAAAGCTTGAGAATATTTTGGCGAATATCTAGTTGGTAGTGCTTCAAAAATTGTAATCCTGGCTGCAAATTATGTATGTTTAATACACCGATTCCCCTAAGGGTTACGGGCTCCTCTTGCCAAATGGCAAAAAAAAATTTCTCCGCCGTTAAAAAATAATTCGGCCGATCCCGCCGCTATATAATCGAAAAAAAAAAAAAACAGAAAAGGCAGATATATTTTTTCTGTAGGAGGTGATCTGGTCAAGATAACGCGGTCCAAAGTTTTTAAATAGCAAAAAAAATATTTCTTTGCCCTTGAAAAAAAATCCAGCGGAACCCGCCACTAGATAATCATGGGTACTACAAAAAAGTCCTACGGCATTTTTGCTCTTGATCAATATTCTAGTCAGGAAACGTGGACGAAGACAAAAGTCCAAATAACTACTCACAAATAACCGCCACTTCAAAATGAGAAAAGAAAGAAGATGACTCCTACAAACTTTTCTCTCCGAGTCAAAACATAAAAGATGCAGCGTGACAAAGTTTTCAATTTGCACAGATCGTCTTAATTTCACACAAACGTTTTTTTCGACAATATCCGCAATCGGGGAATTAAAAAAGTAGGAAACAAGTCCCGAGACATTTTCCTCTCAGAACTAATGTCACGGCGCTACAACGTGACAAAGTTTTTTTTTTTGAAGATGCAGAAATTTCGATGGTCATAAGAAAAACTACTTTAATAATTTACATGCATACTTTTTTTTATCCGCTCAAGCTTAATTTTAGTGAGATAATTCGGACGCAGTTTGTGAATATTCTGTCGAATATCTACAGCTGGTAGTTCCAAAGTTAGTAGCTTGGCTGAAAATAAGTAGTTTAGATAAACGGTAAGATAAGGTATCAAGGTATATAAAAAGACGGCGAGTAGAAGAGGAATTGAGAGGTGCAGGCGGTTATTATAAGGCACGTGCCAGCAAGTCCCACAGCCACCTCACCTCTTTCCAACGTGAACACGAGAGTTTATGCATGAGAGGAGAGAACACACGCTCTGAACTAGGGCTGCTCGATCAACGCAGCAGCGAATTCGCGCTCCGCCACAAGGTGGAGAAAAGCTAGCGACGGTAGTTTATGGCGTCACACGTTATACGCTTGTAACTATGTTCTCTCAAAACTGTACGTACGTGGTGTGGTTTACGTGCAAGAATATCTACGAGACGTGCCGTTTATACGAACTACGGTGCATCCTTGTTTACATTACGCTTTTCGGCTATACTCTACTAGGAACAAGGTTACGTGTTCAAATAACACAGTCAAAAATAACACGCGACAAAATAACGAGCACAAATTCCACAGAATAAATATTACCCAGGTTAAGGATGTATGATACGTACAGTCCCGCTAATCGTGAGTTTCAGAGAAAATTTCGGTGACTTCCCGATGAGATAAAAATCGGAAAAAAAATCGATATTGAAGGTGCTGAAAAGATAAATTTTGCATAGTAATAATACTAAAATGTCATTAACAAATTTCTGACAAAAAACAATTGTTTAACAAACAATCGGTCAACCTAACTTTTTTTTCTAATGAAAACGATATGTTAATTTATTTGAATGCATATGAATTTTTTCAGATTTTTTTCTTTATTTTTATTTTGATTTCATTTTTCAAAAATGTGCGCGACATAACGAATTTTGGATATGTGTTCGGCATAAAACTATGTACTACACTCAAGATTTTTTTTTTGCAAAACGCATATCCAAAATTTGTTATACTCTGCGCATTTAAAAAAAAAAAAAAATCGAAATCAATAAAAAGAAAAAAAATTGCTACTTGCGTGACGCAGCACGTGACTTTCTCATCCCGATTGCTGCTAGCGTCATGTTACTGTCGTGAAGATAGTTTGTGAAATTAGGTTGTGAAGTTAGTTTGTGAAGTTAGGTTGTGAAGTTAGTTTGTAATGTTCGTTTGTTTGTTTTTGTAATTGTATAAATTTGAGACAATAGATTGTTTTTTTACTTAAAAATGTTTTTTAACTTTTATTAATTTTTATTTTCATTTTAATTACTTTCCAATTTTTATTCTTATTTGTATTTTTATTGTTTTTTTAATTGTAATATACATCTCACCCTATAATTTGTTAAGAACGCATTTTTTTATTCAAATTAAAGCTACGACCCGCCCTCTCGAGGACGTGCACGTTATGATCGCGCCTTCACATCTCTCTATTTTTTTTTGTTGGTGTTATTGTCAGCACTGCGATAGTTTGAAAAGTCGGTTAATATTTGTTATTGATATACCAAAGGTTTCGCATATTATGGCGTATATGAGGCCGCTGCAGGATTTAGAATTCATATAAAATGCTATGTGAGTGATAAGAACTATGAATGTATCGGTGTTTATAGTCTAACATCATGAGTGTTAACTTAACCTTAAATCTTTTCTGTTTATGCACTTTTCTATATATAATATTTTATGTGAATATTTATAGTGTATTTCTCACTGAAAACTACTCAATATTATTAAAAAAACAATAAAATTACAAATAAAAATAAAAATTGAAAGACAATTAGAATAAAAATAAAAATTAATAAAAGTTAAAAAACATTTTTGAGTAAAAAAACAATCTATTGTCTCAAATTTATACAATTACAAAAACAAACAAACAAACATTACAAACTAACTTCACAACCTAACTTCACAAACTAACTTCACAACCTAATTTCACAAACTATCTTCACGACAGTAACATGACGCTAGCAGCAAGCGAGATGAGAAAGTCACGTGTTGCGTCACGCCAGTAGCAATTTTTTTTAGTAGACCTGTAAGGCAATCCATATTTCACAATAGAAATTTCTAATTGAGGATGGTTTTAGAAATGTCATGTGAGTAACTAAAAAGACACCAAAGTCTTCGCTATATTGAATCACTTGTTGTTCACTGCTTATTGAATCAAAAGCATCAAAAATGAATAACATTTTATTTTTATCTTTTCACATTTCAGATAAGGTACCAGAAATAGTGGAGACTTTGGATTGGGTTTCAATACCAAAACTACGATTTAGATGCAGAAAGTGGACACCACATTTCTTTGCGGTCCACAGATTTTTTCAAAAGTTATTGTGTTTTCGGACGGCACCTACAGACGCCAGACCGACAGACAGACGGACGGACAGAGATGAGTTAATGTGTTTTTTGGCATCTAGGACACTCAAAACATGTATTTCCATTAAAATCTTGAAGTCGAATTTTTTTTGGATTGCAATACTTTATTTTTTTACATACTCTGTATGTGATGAGAAAGTAAAAACAAGCGTAACCCAGAGCCTACGTAATGTTTTTAAAATTTTTCGTGCAATTCTGCATTCATTACAGAAAATGTCGAAAAATTTGATTTTCTTTTGAGCTACACCCATGTACTTTATTCTACTGAATAATAATTTACAATTGTTGTGTTTAAGATTAAAGAAATGCTCATGAAGACCAAGAAAGTTATTTTCTATTACGCGACGTTTAATTCTTATTGCGTGAATCAATAAATTATCTTCCTATGAACAAACCTCATTGATTTGTACAGAGTCATCTTTAGAAACAATAAGGAAAAAACATATTTGCGAAAATCATCGTTTATTGGTAAATTGCATTTCAATTGCATGGATCTAAATGTTTCCATAATTTTTTAATAAATGCTAATATGCATCATTAAAAATAGTGAATTACACCGCAGTAAAATATAGAAAAGGTTTTTAACACAATCGTCATTGATTTGACTTTCATGGAGCATCGTTCTCGAATTTTAATACATACCTTTCATTCCTCATATCATATACAATTGTCTGTCTGAAAGCACGTGTACAAACCCTGATTAAAAGTAACTCACAATAAAGAACAATTCATACGACTTATCGAAACGCCATACATCAACCAGGCTTTCAACGTACCGACCGACTGATAATATGTATATATACATATTTTTCTCGATCAACTTCGGTATAGCATGTTAAAATTCCATAATCCAATCACATCCGCACTGCGATCCGTTGGGTAAACGAGAATATATAGTATTTATATTGAGGCGCTTGTTACAAATCCTCGAAGCTCTGGGAATAACGCCCATGTACATTCAGATTTTATTCACAGTTAATCTTTTTCGCTGAAATTATGTCGTTGCTTCATTGCTGATGCAGAATGTGCAACAACACAGATTTCAAATGACCTTTCGGATTTCTCGTTAATCCCGTAACTATAAAGGGACTGTCATTCATTTGAAATCCATCTCTCAATTTTTGTTTATTATGGTAATTATAAAATATTTTCCATATCCACAAAAATATAGTTACAACGTTTTTTAGGTTAGTAACTAAAAAAATCCAGATGCATCTATTTTTGAGTCCTTTTATCTGTGAAAATAAAGTTAAGACTATTTATCAGCCCCTGTAATTACCAAAATACAGATTTAACTGTTTTTTAATTATGATCACTTTTGAAAAAATCACAATATAACTAATCACATAATAACTAAAAATTAATATATCGGATAGTTTATAGCTCCTCTTAGTGCTGGAGGAACAAGTGAGTTTACGTTTTTCCTGTAACTATAACGGGACTGTTATTCACTTTAAATCCATCCCTCAATTTTTTTTTATTATGGTATTTATAAAATATTCTCCATATCCACAAAAATACAGCGAAAACTGTTTTTTAGTTTCGTAACTAAAAAAAATGCAGATGCATCTATTTTTGAGTCCCTTTATCTATGAAAATATATTTAAGACTATTTATCAGCCCTTGGAATTATCAAAATGCAAATTTTGAAAAAATCACATTAACTAAACTAAAACCAATATACCGGATAGTCCATAGCTGCTCTCAGTGCTGGAGTAACAAATAAGTTTAATTTTTTTTTTGTAAAGAATAATAACAATTCACTAAATGTACACATCTACAATAGGCTTTAACGTCTCGAATAAGACCGCTTGACGCAACGATGTGACGTCATAAGAAGATTGTACTGAAATTTAATTTCCTTTTAATACTTACCGTCAACTTGTTACAAAACCTTTTGATTACTCTCTGTTTGCGAAAGTGGCGATAACCGAAATTTTTAAAATTTTAATTTATGATCCTTCTATTTGAATACTGTTTACTTTTTTATGAATGTTCAGCTTTCATCTACGAACCATTGTTAAATTCGCAAGGTTGCCTTCCTTTCTTTGGCTTTATTGTTGACACTTTAATTACTTATCACTATTATTATAACCTTTGATATTTTCAGTAAAAAGATCTAAAGGCGAAAGTGATTTTTAGTGTACAAAAATAGAATTTCTTACACGTATTTTATTTTAGAAATGATAAGATCGCGTTCCACGTATATATAATATTTTTTTATTAGATACATTTACGGTCTATAAATATGTAATCCATCAAGAACAGACGGATGGGAAAAACAAAGATTGTCGGTAAAAATTTGGGGTAGGATATAGCCCCAGAATGGTGTTACAGGTTTGAAAAATAAAAAAATACAATGGCTTTGTAGAAAATGAATTAGCCCTTCGGCGATCAAGGCCGTCGTGGCGTGTGATTCTGTATTCCATATGGTAAAGAGGGTGAACGCTATAAAGTATATCGGTCGTATAACCGCGAGCGTGAGTATCGACAAGATCTTGAGAGATCCTACCAGCTGCTTTCATCCTGAAGAGCTTCTAGGTTGCGTCCTCTACACACATATTGACATTGGACACACATATATTCCCATTGGCACTCACGCACATTCACATTAAAACATGCACACGTATACAAGGTATTCCATATCAGTTGGGCTACAAAAAAAAAAAAATTCTGTAAATTTGAAAAAGAATCAGAGCCTATCATTTCAAGAGATACACCGATTGTCAAATTTTAAAAAAATGTTTGATTGTACTTCTCGATAATTTATCATTTTAACTGAAAAATTTGTATATCGGAAATCGTTTATTCTGCCTACAATCTGAAATTAAAAAAAAAAGTCTCTTAATCGCCTAAAAAATGAATTCGTTCAAATTCGTTACATAATTTTGAAAGGTATTAATGAACAGTATAAAAACAATGACGAAAAATCGTGACTTTTAAAGCTTAAGATATCAAACTCCTAATAAAATATCAAAAATATAAAAAATTACTCTTACGTAGAAAATTCTTAGCTTTCCGAAAAAAAGTCTCGTTTTTTTTTCGATATCGTCAAAACACCTGAAAATGAGCTTAAAGTTTTGAAGTCGACTCGGAGAAATAGGTTGATAAGTTTATTTGAATCAATTATCGGGTGTATTTACACTGAGAGAAATAGATGTTATTGAAAAGTAGAAATATATTACCCAGTAGCATATTAGATATTTCGTATAGGGGTCGCACTCTTCATTGTAAAGGTAAGTATCTAAGATAATGCAGGAACAATCCATATTGTGAACATGATATCACATATAGTACGTAATGAAATCTGGATAGGAACTAGTACTATCAACAGTTTTACTATAATAGATAATTAAAATCTTACTATCTATTTTTCTCTGTGTAGAATGAAAAAAATGTTCTCTCAATCAAATAGAGTCTATTTCGATCAGATGAAATTTTATTTAATCAAAACAGACTCTAATAAATCTGAATAACATTTCATCCAGTTCAGATAGACCCCGTTATCAATTCAAATAAACTCTTCGATTGATTTCACTGGGTGCGATTTTCAAAAAATCATAATTCTTTTTAATTAGATGAAATATTTTTTTCCAAAATTTCAGACATTTGTACACGAGAAACAAAGTATCTCAGCTTCGATTTTTTTTAATGACCCATAGAGAAATTAAATAATGGATTACCGATTTATTAGATGCTGCTACCATGTCCGCCACTTCAAGGATCGATTAATGTTCGAAGATATCGAAGAAACGAATCAATGCGTATCCTTTGCAGTAATTTTTTTTTGCGTTTGGCGATATCGGAGAAAATGACGACCAATTTTTTCAGAAAACTGAGAATTATCTTCGTAAGGATCATTGATATTTTTTTGAGATTTCATTAGAGGGTTGATATCTTAAACTTTAGAAGTCACGAATTGCAGAATTCGCAAATTTCGAGCTGCTATGACACGACAGAAAAATCAAGGAAGCTCTTTTCGACATGAACTTTTAGAAGAAATTGTTCTTTATGTTGACTTTTGACCACCCGGTACAATATATGTTACTATTTGGTGGTATGACCCATACGTTTAACGTTAAAAAAGTTCTATATTAGCACCGATGAATTTTTGTCTGGATTCCAGCGTAAACCATTCTTGAGATATTACTGTTTCAATCGAAATGATACATTACTGACAAGCACAACCAACAATTTCTTTAAATTCAATTTGGAAATCGGTGTAGCTATTTCGAATTATAGAAACGAATTTTAAGAAAAATGTTTAGAATCTTTTTTTCCGGTGGCTGAACTGATATGGAAGCCTCAGATATTGACGTTAATACACACACTGCGATATACTTACACATACGTACGTTCACTTTGAAACACACACATATTTACATTGCAACACATATACACACGCACATTCCCATTGAAATTCACACACACGACCACATTGAACCCCACAGTGACACCCACACACACACATACACAGACTCGCCGATAGCGTTCTTCCCAGGAACGAGTCCTTTTTTATTCTTGCGCGCGCTCACTCGCTACGTTTTCGGTTAATCGAGCGCGTCCTCTGAATATTTACCGCCCTGACGTCCACCCCCGTCTCCTTTCTGCATTCGCAGCTACTCCTCTCACGACGTGCTCCGTATAACCGCATGGTTAACGTACCATCTCAATGTCAGGCAAATCCTTGAAATTTATTCCACGATAAATATATAGGAGACATATTATTCGAGTTAAGTAAGTACCTCGCCTCTTGTCGTGCACTTCCTGTTCCGCAAGTCTGCGAGCTACTGAAGGGAAATAAATACATTGCTCAACTTCTAATTTGGTGTACAACTTTGCGTCACTCTCAATGCCAGTCATATACCTTCATTTAGCAGCCAAAAATCTGTACATATGATCAAAGTAATTCTATTTCTTTTTGGTGCTATTTGCAATGAAAATAATGTAGAAATCGTTTGAAAAGTGTAACAGGAAACATGTTTTCAAGTTAATATTCAAAGTAAGAATTTGGATAAAATTTTAATAAAACGTTTTACTTCGAATTGTATTACGCATTTGTAATGAGATTTTACTGTCTATCAATTTTGTTCAGACTTTCAGGATGAAAATGTTCGAAACGTGTATTTTGTAAAATTTGTATTAGCCGTATAATTAGTTTCTGAAGATGTGAAATACTGAATACTGAACTGATGGTGAAAATTTAGAGTTATGTCGGGTGTTTCTAAAAATAACGATTGCCACAATTTGTGCTTTGAACAAGTATTTTGCCATTGAGGTCATTATATTATTACTTTTACTTTCTTGTAAATTACCGGGTAATCAATTCATCAGTTTATAAATAAGAAAAGATAATAAAAAACAATATGAAAATAAATCCACGGAAACGAAGCCAAAAAGTATGTACAGAGACAACAAGGTATTTTGAAATCATTTCGTGCTGGATTTTGTGTCGGTGCGTATTACTTTTACTTTATTGTGAATTACCGGGCGATCAATTCATTAGTCTATAAATAAGAAAAGATAATAAAACATGATATGAAAATATAGAAAGATTTTCTATCGGTGCGTATTACTTTTACTTTCTTGTCAATTGTCGGATGATCAATTCATTAGTCTATCAGAAATGATAATAAAACACAAAATGAAAATACATCTACGGAAAGTGAAGCCAAAAAATACGAACAGTAGAGAACAAGGTATTTTAAAATCATTTCGTGCTGGATTGTCTATTGATGCGCTCCGACGCAATCTATTTTAGAAAAAAAAAACACTAATGGAGAAATAAAAGTGTAGAGTGAAAGAGGCGTCTGTGTGAAAATGACGTCGAACGAGAAAAGTGTTACGAGAAACTTCATGAAATACTGTAACCGTACGTGGTCGAGAAGGTGGCGTCTTCGATTAGGCCACGTCTCCAAACACGAGTGAAGATTGAAAGAACGGCATAAATAAGCTCCACCCATCTGCTTTCTTATTCTCCAATTACAACGCAGGTTCTTCTAATAACAATATTCAATCTGGATATTGTTGCCGTGTGCCAATAGCATTGGACTTTTCCGGTCGCCAGGTGTTTTAACCAATGAATAACACCAAGGTTTAATGTAAAATACAAATAAGTTCGTTTCTTGTTTCCAAGTATAATAGTATAAACGTTATATGTTTACACTAAATTTACACTGTCGTAGTAGTACGGGTATTTTTTCACACATAATTCTTGGATCAAAAATCGCGGATTTCAGAGTTGCGACGCGACTGAAGCTTGAGCGGAGAACCCCTGAGACTCGCGACCGAACTAGCCCGGTCGGTAACGGGAGCGAAATGACCTCGAGGCCCTGTGCGCCCTGGCTAGGGAATCTCCCCTCCATTTGTTATTAACTTGTTTAATTTACATTTGAATTTTTATGATATTTCAAACGAAGGTAACTTTTTTCTTGAACGTCGTAATTTCCGCGTTTTATATATTTCTGTCATTATAATAAAAACTTTTTTGTTAAATAATTTTGATTGTTTAATTATTGGTTAAGAAGACTTCTCACTGAATATTAATAAGTAGACCCAAATATCATTTGATTTGGTAACTGAACGAAAAAGTTTTTGTTTAAACAATTTAAATTATTTATTAATTAATTTCTTCAATTCCTAAACGCATATTAGTGCACTATTCTGATTTTTATCCAATTTGGTGAATAAAGTAACAATTATTTGTTTAAACAATTGAAATTATCTATTTATTATTTTTATCATCTTTTCAATGCGTATTAAAACCTTATACGAATTCTTATTTGAAAACGTATATTAATGTGTTATCCGGAAAAATTAACAAATAACAAATAAAAATATCGTTTGAATGATTTAACTGTTGATTCGATTAGTTTCATACGTATTTAACATCACTGCGACTTTTTCTGGATATTCTGGCTAAATAAATCAAGATTTAAATATATTGTTAATCAGCCGTGCCTTCTTTTTACCGATAAGCGGCACCATACATATGTATTTACAACCAAGCGATATACTTAAACATGCTTGAGGTGAAAAATAGGTTAGTAGCAATGACCAGGCCAGTCAGGGAGATTCTAATATAGTTTATCTTTTAGCTATCGTAGGGTTGTAGCATATCACATGATGATTATTTAAATCATTGTTACGGTCGACATCCCTTTAATGATCTTCGCACCGTTACAATACAAATCAAAGGAAACAAACGTCTAGGAAATCCATGTTGAAGAAAAAAAATTCTACATAAAATTGTCCATTTCATAAGAGCACTACTTTTTTACTACAAAACTCAACTTGATACATTTGTTAAACCAAATCTGCCCCGACAAATACGATCTAGAAAATTAGTCACAATATCAGAAAATCTGTAGCTAAAAATTATACACGGGAACATTTCATTAACTTTGAAATCATTTAAAAGCAAATAATTTGTAAAAAATTTCGAACATCATTTTACAAAATACTTTCTTTCATTTTTCAAATAAAAAAATGTAATTTTCGTTAAATAACGAAATGTATAAGTTTTACGATTCTTTTTATTGTTAATCATTATTCAAAAATTATTTACGGACCAAATTTAATTAAACAAATTTTGCAAAATTCGTTCAACAAAAATTTCTAAGTTATCCTTACAAAGTTGAAAACACGAGAAAATATTTGTGGAACAAGACAAAAACACGTTTTGTTATCGTCTGGGCATCGTAAAAATAAGTATTTCCGTATCTTGCTACCGTTCAATTTTTTCTCAATTCACATTAAGATTTTCAACACGATAAACGATAAACAACGTTTCACTAATTGCGCCTTTAGTTACGGGCGTCTAAATAAATAATGCTTAAGGCGTACCAGTAATTATAACTGGCAATCGATTCTAAGTGCTATGCACACTCAATCGCAATATATTGAGAGAAATGAGAATCAATAAAGGCGCCGTACATTCCATGCTACGACAATTAATTCGTAATTGATTCATATGCTCAGAACGATATTGAAAATAAAAATCGCCACGCGCAGCAACGATTTCGATTATCTTTCGCAAAAAAGTCGAAAGTTTTATACTGTGTACGTGACATGTATTATGTGTATGATAAGTATGCGAACATTCTCTGTCGATTCGGCCATTTTTTTCAACCCTTCCGATCTGCTCCACAATTGAATGTATCAAAGTACCATGAAAAAGGATTCTATGTGAATTTTTTCAGATTTCTTCAAACAAATTTTCAGAAAATGCCTTTTTTTCCAGTGCAAATCTCATAACTCTCGAAAACTCGGAGTTATTGAAAAGAAATGTCTCCACATGAAAGTTATTCCTTTTTTTAGCTTTCGATGAAACAATTGTTGCATTGCGGTGAGTATAATTTTTTACCAAAAAACGGAGGAATAATTTTTCATAAGAAAGCGGATATTTTATTCAGATTGAATTAATTACATTCATTAATTGAATTTACGGAGTATTCATGCATTACTAATGATATCGCAAAAAAATCAGCACAATGGCAGCAATCGATGTTGTGGTATAAAAAAATTATTTGTTTAAACATTACGAAAAATGGGGAAATTATCATTTTTTAACCCTTCGCGTACGGGTTATGTACGGGTTATATATACGCGTCATACGAATTTTGTCCATCCGATCGGGTGACGCATATATGCGTCATGACACGGTGCAGTTTCATAATCTCTTCATCTAAACGATTTTTCAATTTACATAATGAATAGATTTTCCTTGAGGTGTGATTTTAAGACTTTAATTCGTACCATAATTTTTTTCTGTCGAATCTTCTTTTTGTTGTTTAAATACAAAGTTTTTAAGGCGCTATATAGCCCCGTCCTCAAAGGCTTAATTAATGAGCGGTCATTGTTTTTTTGCTAAGACAATTACAGAACTTGCAGAACCGTTGATATAGCAAGAAAGATCATGAGATTAGCACGGTCCAAGGTTTGGGTACAAAAAATAATCCCCTCGTTTTTTCAAACTTCCATACGAATTATTAGTATTTCTTATACCGAAAACTGCGATCCGTGCTACTGTGATGATTTTTTCGCGATATTGATAGTCCTGCACGAATACTCTGTAATTTCATTAGTCAAAAAATGCCTGTTTTTAATTCAACAAATAATAATCTAACCGTTTTTTGAAAATTTCGCACAAATAAATTTTCTAATACCAGAACATCGTGTGTCTCACTGTGGCGATTTTTTTTTGGGATATCAAAAGTCTTACACGAACTCTCCGTAATTTTTTCAATACAAAAACTATATCTGATTTTTAATAAAATAAAAAAAATTCACCATACCTGCGCGGGAAGTTCGACTTCCCGCCCTACGGGCTTTACGTAATTCGAACTTTCCGCTGCAGATATGGTGAAAAATAGTATACTCCACTGAGAGTGAAAGTAGATTATCCCCAATCGCGTGTTCACCACCCTCGCTTTCGGGTCGGATGCTAATCTTACACGCGGTTGAACTTAGTCTACTTTCCCTCCCTACACTGAGAGAAATCGTCATAGTACAGTTAACTATAAAGTGACAACTATTGGTTTTTAGTCCTTTTATAATTACGGTGACTATAAAAATAGTTGTGGTGACTAATTAAGTGCTAACAACTATGTTTGTACCAACTACAAGTGAATAGTTATCACTTTATGGTTACTAATACCATAATTTTCTCTGAGTGTAATAGCTGTAGTAATATACTATTCTTCGTTTTTAGGTGAAAATCATACGCACCAGAATGTGACAATTATTTGAAACAGTCCACTCGAAAGCTAATGAAAAGCGTCAACTTTTATCTAGAGCTGTATAAAGCTACTTTCTTCAACTTTAAGTTTCCGGTGTATTTGCGCTTGAAAAAAATAGCGTTTTCTGGAATATTATTTTCAAATATTCTACTATAATTATTGAATAGATCGCAGAGGGTTGAAAAAAAGTGGCAAAATCAACGGAAAATGCATCACGTAAGCAAGGTATACGGAGAAAAATTCTGAGCTGCCACAATTAAAGTATCTGTTCACACAAACCAACCAATTTTCCTACTTCTCTTATAACTGGGTTTAGTTATGACAAAAAAACACTAGTGGTTACATGGACCAAGTTTTGTTGGTGGAAGCTCTTTCAGTTGCGATAACTATTTATGATACGTAATTGCAACTATTCGAGTGACCACGGCTCAGAATACTTGCATATGCAGTTTACTAAGTTTACTTTCATAATGCAAGTTGCTATTTTTGCTCATTCCACTAATATATTCATTTGTACTAATTATACTGTTCAATATTATAAATAATCGCGAATTGGCTCTTAACCGGCATAATTGAGACTTCAAAAACATCGTTTTGAAGGATACATAGAAGAAGGTCACATCAGTGTCGATTTTCCACTTGATACAACTTCATGCTGAAAATAGTACTGTAAGTTCAAGTATAGAAAGAGAATTTTTTTTGAGTGGATCTTTTCTCATCGTCGCCAACTGTGTGAATAAAAATCAAATGCAAATCTTTCATTTTGCATTTGACGTAGAGTTCTAGCTCAGTCACTACAACAAGCATGTTTTGCCGGTTCGATTTTCTGTGCAGGAAGATTCTGCGTGACCGTGTTATAAGAACTCCCATTTCAAGACATTTCGCAGAAGAACTTACTTTTGAGCTCATTTTTTTCCTGCGTAGTAACGTTTTTTCACCAAATTCGTTGTAACCTCTGCGAGGTAATTTGCAATGGTAATTTGTATACTTTAACGTGACAGAATCCTTCAGCAAAGGGAGAGACTTCAGTCTTTTAAGTCCAATGCGATCCAGCAGCGCGATCTAACCTATAAAAAAGTGTCAAAATGAAACGAAAAATTGGCACGGATAAACGTGGCTACCAAAGAAGTGCCCACTTATCAAATATTTCACTTCTTGTGATTGCCTGCTAATATGTTTAATTAAAATGAAAGATTGTATGTGTGCAAATGCAGCATTGTTGAATTCACATCATTTTTATATGGCTTGGCCCTCTCAGTGATGCATATATTCCCAAGGATTCGAATACTCCCAACCGTTAGATTTGCCGTGTAGACTATACGGGGAGGACACGGTGAAACTAGACAGCGCAAATGCGCTTGCGCGTCAAACCGACGGTTCTCACTCTATGCGTGCAGACCGAGTCGTCGGGCCAGCAAGAGAGAACGGAGAGGGGGAATGGATGAACGTAGCGTATGCCCGTACCAGATGGCTACAAACTAGCGCGCCGAGCACAGCTGACCCAATGCCCAATTCCTTATGATTTTTACGACACATTTCGTGTGCGTAATATGATAAATGGAAAATTGCAACACAAAAAAAAAATTATTTCGTTTTATTTCCTCAAAATATCGTTAGCTTTTTTAATAACTCACACGCTTTTGTAGACCGCCACAAACTCTGCATATCAAATACCAATTGCAGTTAGTTGATTGGCATACGAAAAGATGATTCGATATGTTCTTTATAATAGCTAACTCGCTTTTGCAAATTGTAGTACACTGTGTGTACTAGTTTACAGCTGTCTTGTAAATATTTATTTCAGTAAACATGCATAGTATTCGCTTAGAAGATATTATTTAATAAATCTGAGTTGATTCTGTATCCGTTTCAGAAACGAATAAATTGTTTCAATTTAATATTCATAACAAAATGAGTAATTGCTTCGATTTAGTATTCATTCAGTGATTGGATACCATTAAATTGAATATTTAGCTAAAACGGACGAAAAAAATATCTGTGTCTAACTTAAATATTTATTTTTTATTCGTCAATATTATGTACATTCAACTCGTAGCAATAACTCAGGATATGGTGAATTGTGCTCTTAAAGTGCGCAGTCGTACTTTGTAGCAATAATTGAAGCCATGTTGTTTTTCACCGTTTATCCTGAGAAATAAACACACTAGTGGCTATGCTTCAAGCCATATTTTCTACTAATGGCACTTCTGGTACTAAAACATATGGTCACAATAACTCTAATCGATTAATATGTTATATGTGTTAATATGACATATTTTTAAAAAGCGTAATAAATTTGATGTACACCGTTCAAATTATTATTCGCGCACGGGTATGGCATAAAATACATTTTATGATAATCATTGAGTCGTGGTAGCGACTCGATGCCAAGTTATTAAACTTATTGAACTGCTACGTGACTTACACATCCTACTTAGCAAATTTCACTTAATGAGTAATATAGCCGGTCAGCTGGATGTCATTAACAAAATTAAAACACACAGACTTGATTTTACGAGTCGCAGAATCAGCTAGCTGTTTGCTGTTACAACGGATGAAAGTATGAAATCCCGCTTAAATTTTTAAAAACCCTGTTTGGATTTTCTGGAAGTTTCGCAAAGCTTAGTTGACTGCGATTTGTTAACTTAACACACGTCATCAAGTCAAGTACGAGGGATGGACACATTTGAGTAGTCTCGCTATTCGGATACTAAAATAATTCCAAATACAATAAGTCTAATCGTATTCTTTTTTTCAGTAATTTATACAAATCGATTCAGTGTTTATTCCAAAAACAAACAATGAATCCATTCAATTCGGTATACCTTTGAAAATAAATAATGAATTCATTCGATTGAGTATGTACTCCACAAGTTAATGACAAATGCAACTCGATTCAGTATTTTTTTTTTTTAATTCATGAATCCACCGCCATTAAATAATCATTTCAGAGTGGATAACGAATGAAACTTTATGCCCACTTACTGAATACCGCGTGCGAACCTAAGCATTCATTTAAAAAATAAATAATAAATCCACTTTGATTCATCATTTATTCAGTAACCGGATACCATTAAATTGAAGATTTTGGTAAAACAGACCGAAGAATATTTTTATTCATTCTATAGATTTATTTTATTCATAAATAATATGCATATTAAACATTGTACAATATAGTATTGATTATAAGTAATCGAAACGTACATACATAATAAAAACTCGCAGCAGTAACTCAGGTCTAAGTAAATCGCGACTAAGTAAGCGCGCAATTGTAGATTATACTACTATTTACTATAAACTACAACCGTGACTTTAAGTATTGCCGAAAATTAACAATATTTACTTGACGAGTACGATTTATCATAACCTGAGATACTGCTATGTAAAAAATCGTAATTACGCGAAATACCGACGAGCTCCTAATATTTCAAAAATTTGTGTTCTGCTCTGCAGACTCTTAGTTGCAATGCATTGCAAAGACAACGGCGTTCATAAAGTTTCTCAATATCTCAAGTCCAACTAGTTTTTTAAAATTCGTTTGTTTAATTAGATTTCCTAACGATTGAACACAGTTAATTTGGTAAATCAGTTCACCGATCAACCTAAAAAGCGGGTAAAATCATAATATGACTAATAATAATATGACGAGATCGAGCTTTTAAATCTTTCGTATTTTGAGTAGCGGACACATTCTTATAAAGCGTATCACTAGACGATTTACAAGGACGAGTGCATTGTTGAATATTTAAATAGATCTACTTTTCAAGAACTCGTAGCAGCCTCATATTACTATCCTCCTTTATGGAAATTTACTGGCTTATGCAGAAACTGGTTAAGTACATTGAAAACGCAAAGTTAAACGATATGCAGTTTTCAATATTTTGCAAGTACGATTAGGCTCTTAAAAAAGCGAAATTTTTGTTTTTTTTTTACAGCTAGCTGTGATTTTATCTAAAAGCTATCAAAATTAAAGTATCTTGTGATGCTTCTTGTACTTTACTTCTTTGAGTACTTTTAAAAAAGAGATGGCTAAGATATTTGAAAAGTAACAAAACGAACTTATCGACATGCTTCTTCTAAATTTTGTAGCGGCGGTCTTCAAAAATTCGTAATAAGTATTGCCGAAATTGGAGTTCAACTTTTTAATCCACTAGCTGTTTTAACGACTCATAGGTAATACGCAGACATTACGATGTCATTACGAATCATTTGTTAGATCATGTTGCTAGAGAGCGATTCGAATTCCACTCTGTTTTTTTCTTGATCGAGAAATCGTGCTCTACCATATTGTACATGAACCATCTCGCTAATATAAGATTTAATATTAATTTAAATGCATCCCTAGTTATCCAGTTTCATATTATTCAGTTAATTTTCTGCAAGATATTTGTTTTGCTCAAATTAATCTTGGTTCTTGGCGTCTGCTCTACCAGCTTAGGTAGCGTCCCTTGCCCCTACCACTACCCTTACTGGCCCATTCTGATGGCGCGTGGAGACACAGTCGCCGCTCGGATGAGACGCACTGGCGGCCGTAGGCGGTAGCCAATCAGGCTTCCTAAATTCTCGCGCAGCCGCATTGGACTGTCTAGTTTCACCGTGTCCTCCCTGTATAACGAGAACTGATTGCGAATAGTTGCGGCTACCATTCGAAATGTTTGGGTTAATGAATATATGAGTTATCGCAATTTATTTTTAGAAAACTTTGTCACAATATCTTGAAAGCGTAGTTGGCCCACCTAATCTTTTTTCTCCGTGTACACTGAAAAAAGTTATTTGTTGGACTACCAAAAACATGGTTAAAATTATTACCGCGTGAATTTGGTAGGAACAACTATGTTATTGGCTAACAAAACCAAGTGTTTGGCAAGACAACCAAGTATCAAGAGACGCGACAGCATCTTGAGACAAGTACATTTACCTCTCTTTTTTTACGACCGACATTTTCTTTACCGATCGACAAGACGCTGCTGCAGTAGCTCTTACTCCGAGCAACTCATTTTAACTATTTTTTTTCCAGGTTAATATGTTATATCAACGAAATGGTAGCGTTTTCAAGCTTTTTCCGGGTTTGATGAAATACTACATGCAAAAACATTTCGTTTGACACCAAAACGACTTTCGCAGCTTTCCCCAGTGAACTGATATCGTAATTTTAATCTCGAAATAGTTCTGATATATTCCAAAAAATTTAGACCTTTTTTGCACTCCCGTGATTCTAATATCTTTCACAGGGGCGTGAGCCTAATTTGTGGCAGGGACATGATCTCAACCGACTGCTATCCGCACCAGAATATATATATATATATATATATATATATATATGTGGTGCGTATCGTTCGAGGATATCTTGAACGAAAAAGTGGCTACTTCGGGGACATTTGGCTGTTTTGAGGACTGTCCTCATAATTTTATCTATTGAAATGATGCTTTGAGGACCGTCTTCAAAACAGCCACCGTATGTGATAAGTACACTTTCAGGACTCTCGAAAAATTTCTGTTCCTTCGAGGACAGTCCTCAAAGTAACAATGTGTTATTCGTTTATTATGAGGATATTATCTCAATCATTCTGCAATCACTCCATATTGCCATTTACTTTAACGCTAATGATTAGATAAGTTTCTAATGATGATGTCAATCGCAAAATTAATAAGTCAATACGATTATTGAAAAAGCAAAAGTGGAAGTCTTTGTAGAAAAGTTTGCTGCCTTTAACTTAAAAACAATTACCAAAAAAACATAATTATGGATAGTGGTTAGACGTTTGGTATAATTGACATTCTTGTAAGAAAGTAGCGTGGGTCCATCGCGCCCGTTCGCTAGTTGGATATAAAATCCTTAAAATGTCCATTCGGTTTTTATACAACTTGAGTGTGAGGTCAGTTTGAGGACTATATGTTCAAGATATGCATTTTTCGAGGACAAGCTGCGAAGACGTTTTTCCGTCGAGTATCGTATACAATTTCAGTTGAGGGATAATAATAGTAGTTTTCGATAATAGTGCGATGAAATTTTTCCGAGACAAGGGTAAGCTGCAATCACACGAGTTAAAGACACGTTTTTTGCACGAGTTCCGAACAAAATGTTATGCTACCAGTGTGTGAAGCGCGTTTTCGAACACGCGACGCACACCTCACTCTTCGCGCACGGGTATGGCATAAAATCATGAACGAAACTCGTGCAAGATACTTTGCCGAAACGACAGTTGCAGTCACACGAGTTAAGTTGTATCGACAACTACTATTATTTGACATGGTGCGAGCAACGCCATTTCGCGCCTTGTGAACTATAATTTTCTAGGATACTAGAAAGAAATACATCTTCTCAGCTTGGCCTAAAAAAATACTATACCTTGAACATAGAGCCCTCAAACTGACCTTACAGTAAATTTTTATACCAGCAGAATGGACATTTCGAGTACTTTTATAACTGACTAGCGAACGTGCGCGTTGCACCCATCACTAATTCTTTTTACAAGAATTCCGTTTATACCAAATGTCTCACCAACGTTCATATTTATCATTTCATTGTCAATCGTTTTCAAATTGTTCTTTTCAAGTTTAAGGCTCAACTCCTGTGACTCGCCTCCGGCTCGTGCTGCAAACTCATAATCACTTCGAAAAAGTTTTATCGTTCATCTTGTATCGAAAACTACTGTTATTCCAATTCGTGCGAAAAACGCCATTTCACGCATGCAACGCTTGCGTTAAACTCCGTTTTCGCGCTTTGTGAGTTGAAATTGTATTCGATTTTCGATGGAAAAACGTCTTCTCAGCTTGTCCTAAAAAAATACTATATCTTCAACATATCGTCCTCAATCTGACTTTATAGTCAATTAGTATACCAGTAGAATAAATATTTCGGGGACTCTTATATCTGACTAGCGAACGGGGGTGTTGCGTCCATAACTAATTTTTTTTATAAGAAGGTCGGTCAGACCAAATGTTTATTCAGCTTTCATAGTTATCATTTCATTGTTAATTTTTTTCAAGTTGAAGGCTAAACTCCTTGATTGCAACACTCGCACTCGTTTCGAAAGAGTTTCGCTCCGCTCTGCTTCGCATCGCATGTGCGAAATCGCACTTCGCACACTGCTAGCATAAAAATTTGCTCGAAGCTCGTGCGAAATTTTTTTTTATCTCGTGTGATTGTAGCACCCGTATCGAAAGATTTGCATCACATTTGTATAGAAAACTACTATTATTTTACGAGTACGAGAAGTGCGGCTTGTTGCAGGCGAAGCATGTGAGAAGTAGGCCCGCCTCGCACGGAGTGACATGAAAAGTCCTAGTAATGTCCGCTAGGCTGGTTTACAAATTGCCAGTTCGATTAGTTTAAGAACTATATGCTTCTACTGTAGTAGTCTTTTACCCTCCGTGGACACACTATCCGGAGACTGACCCCGTAGTTCCAAGTTTATTTCGGGTCATTCATACCTATGATGACCAGAAACGTTTAAGGACCCAACCAAACTTCACTGAGAGAAAAGCATATTGTTTGTTTAACGATTTCACATGGTAAAACGAATATAGGAAGGCTTGCAATGTTTTATGGTTGAAGCGATGATAATATGGTTCAATAAACGATATTTGCATGGTTATTGGAAACAAACGTTGAAATCGTATATGCAACAAAACGGCACATTTAAAACTATTAGAATAGTTTTTGAAACTATTATTATTTTGATAATTACTACTATAATAATGATTGCTATAACCATAAAATATAGACGTTCCTCCTGGGAATTATATTCGTGGTTCATCCAACTATTTTTTTATATTTACTATAACCATAAAACATAGACGTTCCTGCTGGGAATTATAGTTTATAGTCAAATTATCGTCAGTCCAACTATATTATTTTTTAAATTACCAGATATTTCTCTCAGTGATCTTGAATGTCCTCAAAGTACACTATACCTTAGAGTAGTAATATGTGCACAGATATTTAAAAAAAAAGTATAGCTATGTTTATTTTATTAGAGAATGCTCGCTGCTAATGCATATAACTGCAATTAACATTTTTCTTTGATTAAAAGACGGTATTTCATTGTGTATATGTTAGCAGTCGTTTCGTCGGTACATATGTTTTCATATTTGCTGTTGTGCAAATGTAGTCTCATAGTAGCCATTCTTTAGAAATCATCTCATAAAATAAAAACAAGCGTATACATTCCTTTGGAAACACTTGCATATGGTCCGAAATGCTCCCTAGCATCAATTTCAATTATTGTTTATAAACGTATATCCGTGTCCTCAAAGTGTAACTTACACACACACACACATATATATATCATAGTTTTAAGTGTCCAGGTCGAACTCTTCATAGTTTTAAGTGTCCAGGTGGATTTCTCCACAACTTTCGATGCCCAGGTCGACCGCTTCGTAGTTTTTGTTGTCCAGATCGATCTCTCCGTAGTTTTCGATTTCCAAGTCGACCGCTTCGTAGTTCTGGTGTCCCGATCCAGGTTAATTCATTCAGAGTTTTTATGTCCCGTTCGATCGCTTTATAGTTTCCGGTGTCCAAGTTGATACGGCTTTACTTTTCGATGTCTAGGTCGACCGCTTTGTAGCTTTTCACGTCCAGCTCAACGGCCCCGCAGTTAATGTTGTCCAGGTCGATCTTTCCATAGCTTAAAGTTTCCAGGTTGCTTCCTTCATAGTTTTCGATGTCCAGGTCTATCGCTCCGTAGTTTTCGTTCTCCAGGTCGATCTCTTCATGTTTTCGGATGTCCAGGTCGACCTCTCCATAGTTTTCGGTATCCAGGTCGATCTCTCCACGATTTCAGATGTTCAGTTCGATGTCTCCATCGTATTCGTTGTCGAGGTCCACGCCTCCGTATAGTATTCGTTGTCATGGTCGACGTCTTCTCAGATTTCACCGAAAATATGTTTTGCTTGATAAAATTAAATTGTAACAGAAACTCTACCATTGCCCCAAGTCCGTATGAGAAAGGAGAAGGGTTTAGTTTGAGCAATTTTTGTACAATGGATTTCATTTTTTTAATCTATTTAAAAACTTTGCAAAAAGTAATTAGACCCTCCAAAAAAACCCCATGTGTAAAAAATCTTGACAAAAGTACATTTACGTTAGTGCAACCCAATACTTCTCCCAAAAACTGTGTCTTTAAAAATTGAGTTACAAACTTTGTATAGGAACAAAAAGTCGTGAAATAAATAAACTAAAAATATCTGCAGCATGTCAAGTACATGTTGTTCTTCATCGATATATATATATTGTCACAGTATTTTTATTCAGTACTAATAAGCTTACAGTCGAAAGAAAAAAATTCAGAAATGGACAAGAAAACTTTGCAGTTGAAATAAAAAAAAAAGTAAACTACAGAATTGGGAAAAAAAATTGGAAAAAAATTTGCGAAGTATCGCACATGGTCCATCATCATAGAACGTTCATATTGGCAACTGAACTCGTCAAGTACGTTGAATTCTCTTTTTTTCATTATGAAAATTTGCAAATTTTTCCCCAATTTTTTTTCTAATTTTGTAGTTTATATTTTTTTAAATGTTATGTATTTTTCCTTCGACTGTAAGCTTATTAGTACCGAATAAAAAAAATGCTACTGGTGACGCGACACGTGACTTTCTCATCACAATTGATACTGGCGTCACGTTAGTGTTGTGATGTCAGTGTTATGACGTGAGTGTTGCGAAGATAGTTTGCAAACTTAGCTTGTGGAGTGTGTATGTGATAATTCGTAATAAGCCGGAAATACAGAAATGTTAATATTGTGAAATAATTGTGACAATGACCTTAAAATTAATGCATACAGATAGAATTATCAGCAAATCGGCAGTGAACAAAAATCTGCGATCCACTGCAGCAAGATGATGTTGTAATCTTTCCTATTATTCGCATAAATTGATACAACAAATCGTTAAATTGAAAAATAAATGTTACTGACTAAACTGGCTATCTGACTTTAGAAAATAATGCTTCTATTGTTTACTGAATATTATCATATATAATCTTCAAATATTAAAAAAATTACTGGCGTGAATTTTTATTGTGAATTATCTGGGATATAGTGACTAACTACATGAACAGAAATTTATGAACTTTTCTTTTGAATTGTAATCTACATTTCGCGTGGCAATTTGTTAAGACCGCGTTTTTCGATTCAAATTCAAGTGATTCGCCAAAACATAGTGCGCACGACCCGCCCTCTCGAGGACATGTGCATTATTTTATGTTCACATTCACATATTGTGCATTATGTCCTCGAGAGGGCGGGTCGTGCGCACTATGTTTTGGTGGGATTGTTGCCAGCACTGCGATAATTTGACAAGTCGGTTTATATTTCAATTACATATTCATATAAAAGTTTCGCATATATTATGGTGTATATAAGGCCTCCGCAGGATTAAAAATTCATATAAAATGCAATGCAAGTGACATAAACTATGGGTGTTTCAGTGTTTACAGTTCAACGTGATGAGTGTTAACAGAACCTCAAATCTGTTCTGTCTATGCATTTTTTGTATATCTAATATTTCATGTGAATATTTATAGTGGATATCTCACTGAAAACTACTCAAAATCATTGCTAGTAGTCCTTCTTTAGTAGACCTGTAACACAATGTATGAACAACATAGTTCATACAATATAAATTGCTGATTGCGGATGGTTTCAGAAATCGCATGCAAATAACTAAAAAGACAACAAAGTCTTTGCTATATTGAATCACTTGTTGTTCAATGCTTATTTGTTGGTAAGTCTATCTGTATGTATGAGACCGAAGCAGAATAAATTTTATATAAGCTTGTGGACCAAAAATTTATAAAATATTTCATTTATTTATTTTTTCACATTTCAGGTAAAGTATCAGAAATAGTGAAGATTTTGGATTGGGTTTCAATACCAAAACTAGGATTTAGATGCAGAAAGTGGACACCACTTTTCTTTGCGGTCCACAGATTTTTTCAAAAGTTATTGTGTTTCGGGCGGCACCTACAGACGCCAGACAGACAAGCGGACGGACAGAAATGAGTTAATGTGTTTTTTGGCATCTAGGACACTCAAAACATGTATTTCCATTAAAATGTTGAAGTCGAATTTTTTTTGGATTGCAATACTTTCTCTTTTACATACTCTGTATGTGATGAGAAAGTAAAAATACTGTGACAATATATATATCAATGATGAACAACATGTACTTGACATGCTGCAGATATTTTTAGTTTATTTATTTCACGACTTTTTCTTCGTATACAAAGTTTATAGCTAAATTTTTTGAGACACAGTTTTTGGGGGAAGTATTGGGTTCCACTAACGTAAATGTACTTGTCTCAAGATTTTTTTACACATGGTGTTTTTTTGGGGGTTAAGTACGTCTAAACCAATAACTTGGTTGCGTGTACCAAGTTTTTCTTGATAGCATTTTCAACCAAGACCTTTGTAGACTAAGCTAAGCCTTTTTTTCTGTGTATAAATAGAAGCCACTATGATATTACAAACGCGTTTGAAATTGCAGTGCCGCGCTTCGCGTAGGATATTGAAGTCTGTGCTTCCGTTGATTCATTTACGACGAGAGAAACTCTAGGTGATCCATATATTAAGAGTTTTGATTATTTTTTCGCATATAAAAATATCAATAAGCTTTTCTGTAGAAACTTTTCTCTTGCATTATATAATATTGAACTTTATATTCCATTGGCCATCACAACTCGTGTAACCGCATGCATTATAATAACTTCACGGCCGAGAGGCAAATAACGGCGAGTTAGCAAAAACGGATCAACTGCGGTCTCGGAATAATATACACCATCCATATTCATCCCGGTTCAGTTGAATACTAACGGAATTTTATAGGATTTCATTATATTGTTACGTCCGAGTAACAAAAACAATTAGAAATGCCCTGTTTTAGACCTTAGCTACGGCTAATTGGTCTGGGATTCGGGCTAAACGATTTGAATGTAAATTTATCTTCTTTGAAGGATTTTGCTTTACTGAAATAGAAATTGAATCGAGGATCATCATGGGGAATGTATTTGTTTTTAAGAAAGTTGATAGTAAATGTGATTTTAATAAATTGAAACGGACTTGATTTAGGAATTATGTTCTTTGATTTTAAATATTCGTTGCTGAAATGAGCTTAAGCTGGAGTCTTTTAAATGGGATAGGGAATGCTTGAATGCTGTGCTTTTAGTTAAATAAGATCCAGATTTTGGAATAAAATAAATAAGACTCAGAATTTCTCTAAGTCTTGGATAATGAGGAATGTTATGACTTCGCTTCTCCGCGTACAGTCAGCTATTATTAAAGTAAAACGCTTGCAACAATTCGGATTCGTTAACTGTTTTAAGCTGGGTCTGTCTGCGAGAGAGGACGACAGTCTTTGGGGAGAAACGTTTGCGATTGTTCTGCAAACGTTTCGAGTTTAAAGATTTTGAAGGAATGAACGATTGCAACTGTTCTGCAGTACGTTCTGGGTTTTGGAGTTAGGATTAGAATAAATGCAATTGTACTGCATTCATTCCTGGAGGTTCCGGTTATCGTAGAGAACTTACTTGTTGAACTGGGTTTATCACTTTTACTTCTTAGAACCGTTGATCGTTGGTACAAAAATTTTAAGAGTGACTATCTCATTTTTACTGACTAACTACTATCCTTAGTTTAGGAGATGTTACCCGGTGATTTTTATATTTCGAGACTGTTTTACTACTCCCCTCAGTTTAGGAGATGTTGCCCGGTGATTTTACATTTTGAGACTGTTTTACTACTCTCCTTAATTTAGGAGATGTTGCCTGGTGATTTTACATTTTGAGACTGGTTAAAAATACATAACTTGCGTTTTTATATACTAATGCAGTCAGCTTCTTATCTTACGCAGAGTTAGGAGAGGGCAGTTTCTCGAACCTTCTAGTTGGCCAGAAAAACTATCGTCTCCCACTTTACAAGTTAGTTTTCTTCGCTTCAGATGTAGTGAGTGATTTTTGGGGGTTTGAAGAGGGCAGAGTTCACGCTTCATTAGCTGTCAGACTACCGTCTTCCACTTCCCTGTTGTTTGCGTGGGGTGTTCATCGACTACGAGCTAGTGGAGGGCCTTGCATCCCTCTTTTGCGTCTAGCCCCCTCCTATGATACTATATCTATTTTCATTCTTACCGACCACTGACTACAGGGCCTTTCTTTGGAATATTCTAGATGCTCGGAAGGATGCATCTTATTTGGAGATTAACACTATTTTCCCTTTTTACCGACCACCGACTGCAGGGCCCTTTTCTGGGACGTGCAGTGGTGTTCAGGGAGGTTGCATATTTTTAAGGGTGCTTCGTCGGGACGTAACAATATGCACGGTTACAAATTATCACATTTCCATTAATGGCTTCGCTTTTCTCAAATTATTACTTGCCATCGCGGTAATAATATATTCAAATATTGCCCATATAATTCAGTGCTATAAATACATAATTTTATTGAACTATATATAAAATATATTCCATTTTCCTTATATTTTTATATTGAAAAATTACGTATATGAATGTGAATAATTTACGTTTCATTCCACCGTGATGATTTTTTCAACAGGTAACTCAAATGCACTCAGATTTGAATTCATTGAATCTTGGCTAACGAGATTCACGGATGCATCGCACGTGCTTTTTCAATTGAAAGTTGGACTTTTTTATATTTTAAATCAGTGATAACGAGATAAAAGTGCCAGAATAAAGGCAACTTGTTTTTCACAGAAAATATAATATTTTTTTACTGATAACTGATAGAATTACTCTGTATTTTTTTAAGAGTTACGGGATTCAGATTATCGAAGACAGTAATAGCAATAAAAATAATTTCAACGATAATGGTAATGCCAGAAAAATCAGCCAAATTACTCATTAATGCAAAACTTATTAATTACTTACTAATGCAAAGGATTAACAAACTTCGCGAATTTCTCCGAATAAGAATTCCAACAATTTTTTGTACGGATGTGAACATTTTATTGATTTTTATTGAATATACAAATATTACAGATTTAATCCTTAAAAATCACAAAAAATAACCGCGAATGAAACTCACGCGAAAAAAAAGTTGTCCTCTCGCGTTAAGATATTTATGTCAAATCGGGATCACAAATTGACATACCTCAAAAAGTGTCATTTCTTGAGACGCGTTAAGACGAAATATCTTAAAAAAGTTCAAGGTGATTTTGAGATAGATTTGGTACCAAATTTTTGGATTAATTTAAGCACAATTTGTGATTTGGTTTGAGCAACTTTTTAAGAAGAGTTTATGGTAGATCGATAATCTTACAATTTCACTGATTTGAGCGCCGTTAGAGATGCTTGTCCTAAAAAGTTACGAAAACTCAGTTACAAATTGTCCGCAAATTAGTAAAGAAAGTTGGTATCAAATTGATCTCAAAATTGGTTTAAATTTTTTCAACATTTTCCTTCTTAACACGTCTCGAAAATGGCAATTTTTGAGATATTTCAACTTATGATCACAGTTTGACATACATTTTTTTATGTAGGATGTATCCGACTTACAAATACTATTTAAGCATCATTATCATGGACAATAGAAGTTTCCTGAGATCTTAATAAAGCTTGTGGTAGAAGATGTAAACATAACGCGTCCATAATTGGGAATCCATCGTCGTCGATCGATCGTTCTTCAAGAAGCTCCGAGCTTTTAGGATGATGTGCATCGCCCTTTACATACGTATAATGATATACCTAGTTAGCTTTCTTATTCATATATACATATGGGGCATTACACGTCAAATCAGCAGGCCATGACCCTCATCGATTTTGTTCATTTTTTAATATGATGTTATTACCCACCCATGAAGGCCTCAGAGTTTTTTTCAGGTTTTTTTTACCACCAATAACATTTTTAAATCCTTGAAAAAACCAATTTCAAAAACGCCGCTTTTAAAAATCTGACAAAATTCATACTGATTCTATGATTTTTGAGCGCCATGCGATAATGTGATCTCAACATTTGCTATTTTTTTTAACATTTTCTTTTTCATGTTGCAATTTTTTTTGTTAATTCTTTAAATCAGGATAACTTTTTTAAATTTTAATGGATCTTAATTTCTCTGAAGATAGTGGAATCACCAGAATCCCCGAAGACAAGTGATATCGTTCAAAAACATTTCGCAAATGCATTTCGTAATACAATATCGCTTGGATTTGCGAAATTTTATTTGCACATTGGGGTGTGTAACCAATTTATGAAAATTACCATTTACATACGTATATATAAGATATTCGCGCTAAAAAATGTTCAGCAACAATACTTTTTAATGATTTCAGAATCATATTGTTTTCGACAGAAAAAAGTTATTTTTTCGCAAAATAATGAATAAATAATTTTTTCTAACTAAAAACACGCCTTCGTCTCTATCCTCAATTTTACAAGGTCTTTAGAATTGCATGAAGATCCTGCGAAAAGATATTCCAAAGTAGCACCTCCAATTCTTAGGGAGGACAAAAATTTATCAATTTTTAATTGTTTATTTTAATTTTTTACTGCGTGAGAATAGGAGGTTCCACTTAGGGATTTTTTTTCTCAGAATCTTTATCCTATGCGGATTATCTTGAGACTTGAAAAATTGAGACCAGAATCGAAGGTCTGTTTTTTGTAGAAAAAAAAAAAATATTGCTTTTTTTGCGAAAAATAGACTTTCCTCCGTTGTCCAATTATGACGTTAATACCACTCGAAAAGAATGGGAAATGAAAATTTAATGATCCTCAGCATTTTTTGAGATAGTGTGATATCAACAAAATGTGAATCCCTTCAAAAAATCCCGAGAAAATCACAGACGCCCATCTCAAGTGGTACAACAAACTTACAAATAAAAAAAAATATCCGGGAGGTCGACCGAAAAAGTGGCCGAGTTGATAAAGGATGCCTCATATATTACATAAGAAACTCTCTCAGTTTGCATAAAAGTGAACTTATATCGACTGCAACTTAGGCAGTTGCGATGCCATTGGAGAGAAAGAGACATTAAGCGTCGACTTGCACGTCTTTGTATCTTTATATGTAGCGAGACGCGGTAACATTCTTGTACAACGCGTTGTCCTTTGCGAGGTTCGAGCGAACGGAGATCGACGTTAATTAAATGGGGTTCTTCTGGACCGAAGAGCGTGCGTTGAGAAGGAAACGAGCGGCATTATACAAAGAAGCTTTTCCGAGTGTGTGTCATTGAGAAAGTCAGGGAGAGAGGTAGAGATAAAGAGAGACACTGCGACTTCCTCCTGGTTCTCTTACACGTCTTCGTCCCCAGTACCGACTGCGCAGTCCAACGTGAATTTCGTTTGATCATCCAATTACTTATACAGGATCGTCAAGGAATACGAAAATCAATGAGACTGCTTCTGCTCGATGTCAATCGTAGATACGTTTCGAACTCAACGATGCGTTTTACCACAAATTCCTCTCTATTCATACTTATCGTGTTCACACAAAACCGAGGATAACAATAAAATTGCTTCCCGACATACTTTACAGTCTGGAAAATTTACGTGTACTGTAGTGTAATTTTCCTAAAACCAAAATTAAACCCAAAAATCCTACAGCTACAGAGCTAAAGTCCCCAAGAGTTCTTCCCTTTATTTTATATGGGCGCCAGGCGCTTTCGCGCCGGGAAAAACTCTGCGATCTATTCGGGACCAAGCTGCTTTTGCCGGACTAGCCGCAGCCGTCAAGAATTGTAGAGTGGCGGGATTCAAGGCCAGGTTCTCGTGTAGAAATCAAAGAAAATAAATTACAAACTCCAAATTACGGGAATCACAAAATAGCTATTTATTCGCAGTTAACAGCAGTGAAACGATTTTAAACTTCCCGTAAATATTTCGATTTATTATTCGAATAGTCAAAGGTTCGATCGGCTGACACACACGCATTCACATCCATCACTCATACGAGAGGAAGTTCGGGAATAAATTAAACCGAGCAATAACAACTGAATTTTCCTTAAAATATCCCATAAATAGATTGCGCACCTCCACACCTCTCGTTTCCAGGCGACGCGGTCTAATCTTCTCTCTCTCTCTCTCTCACTCTCACCCGTGCGCGGCACACGGGAATGTTTTCACACTTCGAATGGATTTGTTGAGATTCCCGACATCAGACGCCACAATCAACTCTCCTTCGGAAAAAATAACCAGCTATTCGATTCACCGGTATCGAAGTATTTCGCGTACTCTCTCACACTGCCACGCTTTTAACATTCCCGCGCACAACACAGTTTCCCTAAAAACAATAATGGCGAATTTTCCCGGAATCACTCCCGACGACCCCTTTGACTCTACGTTAATCCCCGTTTTAGTATTTTCCCTACTGACTCGATCGTGTCGACCACGGCTCGCCGTAAAGCCACACGGGACTCTCAAAACCCAAATATCCAAACAATAGAGCTCGTGGACTCAACCACGCGCGGGATACCGTCGCCGAACACGTTATAATAATTTTTAAAATATTTAACAAATATGGAGTGCCCAGTGACAAGGCTTACCTCGGCCCCAACGTCAATACCGAGAATAATCCTTTTCTTCCGTCTCCAAATAGACAATGTCGGGAGCTTTCGCAGTACCGTAGTAGACGGGACTTGTGTTCCTCCCAATACCACGGATCCAGGAAAAATGCCTCGAGATGTGTCGCTCACGGGAATACGAAGCGTTTCATCCCTACCCTAATTGTTTCGCTGGCGATCGGTCAGGCGGCCAACCCTGATTTTTCGCAAACTATACAATTATTCTAAATAGTTGGTGTTTGTAGCGCGCGAAGTCCAAATCAGGACTTCGTAACACAGTGCACGAGACGATGACATAGGCCGGCGTTGTTCTACGATAATGCAGATGGAGAGTGGCATTTCTTTATGCCATTTCGGATGTTTCCCGCGTAGAAAAAAAAAATCTTTTCGAGAATCTTTTCAAGAATCTTGGAAGGAATCTTAAAAGATTCTTTACATGATTAAAGATTCTTTCCAAGATTCTTTACAGGATTAAAGATTCTTTTCAAGATTCTTTACATGATTAAAGATTCTTTCCAAGATTCTTTACAGGATTAAAGATTCTTTCCAAGATTCTTTACAGGATTAAAGATTCTTTCCAAGATTCTTTACAGGATTAAAGATTCTTTCCAAGATTCTTTAAGGGATTCGAGATTCTTTTCAAGATTCTTTTGAAAATTGTTTTTTCAGCTTGATTTAATTGATCAGTCATATTTGGTTGGTCAGATCCGGAAAACGGCGTGATCTGATCAGATTGTAGCGATCAAATTGGGGGAAAAAAAAAATAATAAAAAATGTCGATCGCGGGACTCGAACCCAGGCCGCTCACCGTATTAGACTGTTATCTTAGCCACTCTGCCATATCATCTTTCTTGGTAGAAAGTGAAATCAAATAGCATATAAGTGTCACCTGCTTTTTTTAGGACTTAGTTTTTTTTTCCGAAAATTATGGATTATGGAAATAAAACTAAGTCCTAAGAAAAGCAGGTGACACTTATATGCTATTTGATTTCGTTTTCTACCAAGAAAGATAATATGGCAGAGTGGCTAAGATAACAGCCTAATAGGGTGAGCGGCCTGGGTTCGAGTCCCGCGATCGACATTTTTTTTATATTTTTTTTCCCCACCCCCCAATTTTATCGCTACAATCTGATCAGATCACGCCGTTTTCCGGATCTGACCAACCAAATATGACTGATCAATTAAATCAAGCTGAAAAAACAATTTTCAAAAGAATCTTGAAAAGAATCTTGAATCCTGTAAAGAATCTTAAAACGAATCTTTCTCCGGATCCTATACGGGATTCTTTTCAAGATTCTTTTCAAGATCCTTTCAAGATTCTTTCCAAGATTCTTGAAAAGATTCTCGAAAAGATTAATTTTTTCTACGGGGGTGCTACCCTCGTCGATGTAATTCCTGGAGATATAGAGAAAGTAAGCGCCGTTTTGCAGTTCGTTCGTTGTCCAGAATGCCTGAGATATCCTCTGAGTGGTGGGGGAAAATACCGACGTACCCTCGGGCAAGCCCTCATCTCTCGGTCATACGTAAATGAAAATAAATAAAATACACGGGAATTAGAAGTAATATTATGAATGTCGAGAGGCCCTATGGATCTTTCGGGAGTCGTCGTACTGCGAGGAACTACACTCGTAATTTTTCGAGCTTAATTATGATTATAAATTTTATCTCGTTACATTACATATATTCAGTATATGGAGCATTCTATGTCAGTTCTAATTTACGTATAGTTAATAGGGTGTCCGGAAAAAAAAAATTCTCGGCTGTTGATGGAAAAGTTGAAATGTATGCAGAAATACGTTTTGGTGAAAGAGGAGCTCTGTAGCTAATTTTTTAGAGGTCGCTAATGCGAGATTCATTTCAATTTCAAAAAACGTTGGGTCGATGTATAAATTATTGAACAATATTCTTTTTCATCAATTTGTTAAGAATATCTTGGAATTATTATTTTGGAATTATTTATCTTTTCAGGACGTTCAATATCGATTTTTTTTCCGATTTTTATCGCATCAGGAAGTAATCGAAATTTTTCCTGAAACTCACTATTGGCGGGACTGTACTCATCATACATCCCTTAGTCCTTACAGTAAGAATCTACGTTTCTTCCGACCATACTCATTTTTAGAACGAATATAGTCAGTGAAACTCATATCGTTATATATATGTATTTTTAAATTAATTATATTATATATCTTAATTTTTTCAAATTACTCATCGATAATTGAACATGGATACGTAGGTGAGTTTGTCAGTTGGAATCTTGAAGATTCCAGATTTTTTTTTCATTAACAAACAGGATTATCCTCAAGTACGCCCAATAGACCTGCCTAAATGCTCGCAAGGTTTATTTATGTTGTTTTGGTGCGTAACGTGAAGAAGAAAAGAAACGACAATTTTCCGTACAACACCTATATACTAAGGTAAGCAATGCGAGATTGTTGGGATTATAAATATCTGTATAGATAGTTTTGGACAACATATTATCAATGCTATAAACGGTTACGAATCTTTACAATAATTAGTCCTACTTCTGTACGAAATATAAAATATGCTTCTGGGTAGTAATCGTATACGATCCAGTAATACATGTTTCTTTCAGTGTATGTAGAATGTGGTTTTATATTGGACGTATACGAGTTATATATTTGTTTTATAGGGACATATGAATATAATTTATGTAACGTATGTACTTTTAATATACATGTGGGAATATTTCACGTACACGCAGCATAAATGTTGAACATTAAAACATCCGCCATTTGTAATATGCACACTATACAAAGATGATAGTGTTCAAGTTTCCATAAATAATTAATCTACCTGTTGCGTTGACCTGATGATAGAATTTTTTGATTTTCGTTATTGGAATTTTATTTTTAATATCAATACATTTAAAAAATTGTCGTCTTTTAAATAACTCTTCAAACAAAATCCAGAGATAATTATAATATAATGACTATTATATATTTTGCTAATTAGTAAGCTTCATTCCATTAATAAGCGCTTCCTCTGTCTTTTATAGTGTTGAAGAAATTGGCTAAATTCCACCGAACATTTTCAAATGAACATGAAATAATTAACAATTAACTTCCGACCTCGGATAATTGAATATAGTCTTCGCTGCAGTTCGCCAAAAGGGATATTTCGTTAACTATAATACAAGGTTTCAAGCAATCCTCTTTATTGTGTTTTGTGGACTAACACATTTGCATTGAATAAGGAACTGTTAGAAGGCTTAATCTCTGTCTCTGCATTCTGTACGATATACAACGCTCAACGAATGTCTATGTGAACGTGATAAACTTGAGAGCGGTTCAATCGATGCACATGTGGAATTCACCCGTGGAATTGAAAGCATCTCCGGAAAGTTCAGGGCTACATATTGAATTGAGTAAAGCAGTTGGTACCAACTATTCCGTAGAATATATGAATTTAATGATAGTATGTATATAAGGTGTTCCTGGTTAATTCAGTAAGCGTGTACTCCCGATCCCTTCCCATTCGCTCCATATTTTTAATACTGTTCTATATTCTATATGCCCGAAAAAACGAACTTACTATTCTACATTCTATATGCCCGAAAAAACTCATTGAATTTTTTCTAGATCAGTTTTAACAAAACTTTTATTTTATTCATTTTTTAAAATTGGAAATATTTTGCTGCTATTGAAAAATTTGAAATTATTCTGGAAAATCCTGTGTAAGATATTAACATTTTTGAATTTTAACCCAGAGAGGGTTTCAGACATATTTGAGAATCCTAACAAAATACAAAACTTTCTCTATGAGGAATCAAAAACGATTATTTATCCGAATAAGTCTCATAATTAGGCTTAAAACGTTCGTTTTTATGTGTAGTGTATTATGTGTAGTGTACTGAACATTTTTTGGGTAAAAAAATAGTCCAACATTCCACAAAGCGAATTCTTAGGTTTGTTCATTGAAGTACATTTCACAACAAAGAATATTTTTATACAATATTTTACGAGATTTTCCTTATACAAAAATTTGAGCATTGGAAATAGTTTTTTCATTTCTAATCTTAACCATAAAGCGTAGAAAACTGGATTAAGAATCTTTGAGAAATGGTGTGTGTTACTTTCATTCTAGTAAATAATGAATAAAAATCCAATCCACGATGGTCAGAATCGATTTGGCGAATCGTTATCAAGCTGCGGCAGCATTTTAAATACCACTTAAATAAAGAGGAATGCGAGTGTATACAAATAGTCGTATATATAGGCACATACGTAAGCAAAATGGATACGTAATCCGACAGCGGCAAAAAAAGTAGGTCCATCCGACGTTCATCTTATATACGAGAAGAGTCCGGCGATAAGTAATGTGATTTATTCGCGTATTCGCTGAATCGATTACCAGGCGCTAGTGAATGTTGTCGTCGCACCATCGAAGAATCTTGTGCCTGAGAAAAAAATATAAGCCGGTGCATGGAATAGAAAGCATTTTGTATTTCCTGTTAGTTATGAGAGTTCCGAGGATGTTTAAGATTCAAATTAATTAAATCCGAAAGCGAGAATGTTATTTATCAAATTACAAAATACATTGTGATTCCGACAAGGTGTTATTGATATGACGGTTTAATGATAACTAAGAAGTGAACCCCGGAAATAACAGAAGTTAATGAAAAACACGAAGGTGAAGGTCGCCCGATTTCTAGTAGTGCTTGAATTTTATCGAACGGTTGGATAACTCGAACTATCCGGATTTGACGGATCCGACACTTCATATCCGAATGGCAGACCTCTGCCAGCCTATCCATCCGGATAACCGAGCTACCCGAATACCTGGACTATCGGGATTATCCGAGTACGCGAATTATTCGGACTATCCGGATATTTCGGATACTCGAACTATTCGAACTACTCGGATAATCGAAGCTGAAATTGTATTAAATGAAATAAATAAATATTTGTACGGTGTTCTATCATAGTTCAAACAAAAAACAAAAATTCTTATAATTATTTTTTGTAGATGCGAGCGAAATAATTGATTTATATTTGTTGTCGAGAGGAAAAACACGAGCGTGTATGATATATGTATGATGTAGAGAGAGACGACACGATTTTGATGAGCTGATGTATGTGCTCATATTGATAGTTTATGCTAATCGATAAAAGCATAAAATAAATATACATTTTTCGAATCGCAGTTGGGTCTATTTGTTATTACACGTTAACAAAAATAAGCCTATTACTGGCATGAAAATCAGACAATGAACTAGAATTTTCAAGTATCCGGGTAGTTCGTGTAGTTCGGATATTTGGATAGTTCGAGGCGTTCGACTACTCGGATAATTCGAACTGTTCGGGTACTCGAATAGTCCGAGTAGTTCGTTTATACGAATTTGGGGTCTTAAAATATCCTATCCGGATATCCGAACATGTTCGGATACCCGTCTTATCCGGCTGCATGTGAGAGCCCTAATTTCTAGGCTTTCTCGGAGTTCTTATTAATTAATTTGATCGGGTGAATCTCCAGTACTTGACGGACGAAATGTTGTCAGTTTACTAATTTCCTGGTTGTCATTGAACAACTTGACATTAGTGATTTGTTGAAAGGCTAAGTACTTGAGGAATCGAATCAAATAAACGGCTTCTTTGACAGCGTCCATGAGTCTTATAACCTCTGCTTCTGTCTCAGAAGGAGCGGCCGTTCGTTGTTTTCGAGATTTCCAGGATATAGCGGCCCCAAATGACTGTATTTTTATCATTAAGTTTCTAATAATTTATAATTTTGTAACATTTCATTTACAATTAATACAGTCAATATTGTAATTTCGGTAATTCGTTTCTAGTAATTTATAATTTTGTATTGGGGGAGGGCTTCGCTCACCGGGGGGTTGCCCCCTGCACCCCCTTTAACTCCTCCACGCGCCTTCGCCCTGCCCCATAATGTTAATTTATTTGTGCGATTATTTTTATTCTATTCTTTTTGAACATTATATATTGTATCGCGATTATTTTCAGCACACAATATTTTTGCGTCAGGACATTTTTGCTGCTGGATATTTTCAGCACAGGATATTTTAGCGTCAGGACATTATTGCCACCGGATATTTTCATCACTGGATATTTTTGCGTCGGGACATTTTAGGTGGAAGATATTTTCCGTTAGGATCATTTCCTAGGATATTTTTGTTACGACTATTTTGGCAAAATATATTTTTGGGTGTTACCGCCCCGGATAAGATCCAGTAACCACTCCAGTAACCACAGATGTAACCACTGGGTATTTCGTTGGCTTTCTGATCAATAAGTTTGAGATTGATGGTGCCTTTGGAATAAGTACGATTTTTTATGTTGAACATTAATTTGTTTCGCCTCTAAGACGAGAGGAGTATTGACCGGTTTACTGTGAGATATCCCGAATTTTTTTAGTACATCTCGGATGTAACCAACCTTCAAGAGGCTAATTTACAGAATTTCCGCCTTGAGGATCGTTTAACATTGTCTCCAGATTTCTGTAAAATATCGTCATACTCTTCTTCCGTGATGATTCTCTTCAGGAGTTGCGTTATTTCCATTAAAGATCTTGCGTATAAACTCACTAGGAGCCTGAGCAAGCTGAGTCGTGCGACAGGTGCAAAAGTACCATGAAAATCAATTCCAGAACGTTGATTGGACCTTTGAGCTACAACACACGCTTTTCTACGTTCTAATCTTCCGTCTGCAGTATATTTTTCCCGCAGTACTGTCCTGCAGTCAATGATTTTTGCTTGTTCGGGCTTGTCCACGATTTTTCAGGTGTCATGCACGATGAAACTTTTGATTTCAGAGTATTCTAGGGATGGCATCTTGCCATTCCAATTTATCTGGTCCGTTATTTGGTCGGCTTAAGGATTTTCGTTGTTTTGAGCTTCTTTATCGATCTCATTTTCATGAAACCTGTCGCCATCAATCGTGTGATACAGTTTCTTCGGCCGACCTGGCCTTCTGGTATACAATTTTCGAGGTCGTCCTGGACCATGTGTTACGTCCGAGTAACAAAAAGAATTAGTACGCCCTGTTTTGGACCTTAGCCGAAGCTAATTAATCCGGGATCCGGGCAAGAACGAACGATTCATTTGAAGTTAGAATTGATCGAGTTATAAATAAGGCGTCGGTAATTCCTTCTTGCAATAAAAATTAAATCGTGGGTCAGTAGTCTGGATATATTTACTTTTAAGAAAATTGATTTTATAATCTATTTTAATCAACGTATACGGTTTGGATTCGAATTTAGTATTGCTGTTCCAGCTTACGGAGCTGGTATTTCCTACCACCGCGACGTTGTTTGCCCATTAAAAATAAAAGAATAAAATTCAATGTTACTGAGACTGTTCGACCGCGTACAACCGACCTATTATTAAAATTAGGCGCTTGCAACGGACTGCATTCGCTTAATTGTTTAAAGGATCAAGTTGTCTGCGTGACAGAACGTGAGTCTCGATTTCGAATAAGAATTTGAGTGTATGATCTAAGATCTCGCTCCACTGCGTACAGCCAATTGTTATTGAAACCAGACGCCTGCAACGGACTGCATTCGTTGTTCGTTTCAAATTGAAACTATCTGCCAGAGAGAACGGAGAACTAGAGGTTTAGGAGTTCGAGAATTGAACGTTGCAACGGACTGCATTCGTTCAGAGGTTGTTGTGAGGAGACTTACTAGAGGAACGGAGAACTAGAGATTTAGGAGTTCGAGAATTGAACGTTGCAACAAACTGCATTCGTTCAGAGGTGGTTTTGAGGAGACTTACCAGAGGTTGTAGTTGAAAATGTTTTAATTCGAAAATCAAGGTAAGACTCTCCTTAGTTTAAGAGATGTTGCCCGGTGATTTTACATTTTGATACTGTTTTAAAAATACAAAAATTGCGTCCTTATATACTAATGCAGTCAGCTTCTTGTCTTACGCAGAGTTAGGGGAGGGCAGTTTCTCGAACTTTCTAATTGGCCGGAAAAACTATCGTCTCCCACTTTACAAGTTAGTTTTCTTCGCCTTGGATGTAGTGAGTACATTTTTGGGGGTTTAAAGAGGACAGTGTTCACGCTTCATTGGCTGTCAAACTACCGTCTTCCACTTCCGTATTGTTTGCGTGGGGTTTTCATCGACTACGAGCTAGTGGAGGGCCTTACACCCCTCTTTTGCGTCTAGCCCCGTCGACCCCTCCTATGATACTATATCTATTTTCATTCTTACCGACCACTGACTACAGGGACTCTCTTTGGAATATTCTAGATGCTCGGAAGGATGCATCTTATTTGGAGATTAACACTATTTTCCCTTTTTACCGACCACCGACTGCAGGGCCCTTTTCTGGGACGTGCAGTGGTGTTCAGGGAGGTTGCATATTTTTAGGGGTGCTTGGTCGGGACGTAACACATGTCACCCTGGGAGTCCTAATGTTGTGTTTATCGAATAGAGTAAGTTCCTGGTTAATTCGCATTCCTCCCGATCGATGTGCTCCATGCCTGTGTTATCCTGTGCGTTCGATTCGTCGAACTCAGCGGGTTTCTGATTTAATGAATGTTCTTGAACCGCAAGCCCTTCAACGGAAACGAGTGGATTAGTAACAATTTCGGTTTGTCTAATCATTAGGGTGTGTTGAAAAAAAAAAAAAATTTCTTTTTTTTTGCACCATCTCAATCTATAGTTTGTACCTTTAAGCAACTCTTCTCAAAATTTTAGCGTGATAAAAATTTTTTTAGAGGTAGCTCAAATGATGAATAGATTTCCCATTTGATTAGCACGTAGGTGAATGTGACTCAATAAATTCATGTCCCAAAATTACAGATATAATATATCGACGTTCGCGTATCTCTTTTCGTTATCTTCAGATCAGTGGGAAGAGAAAAAGTGCTTACAAATTTTTCGTTTAAATCGATAGTTTTCTAGTTATGAATTTTTGAAGCTCAGAATATCGTCCTTTTCGCCCTGTAAGATCAGTTTTGATTGAAATTTTAAGATTGAGGTAAATTCTTGAGCCATTGTCTGTCGGTTTCGGAATACCAAGCAAATATTCCCTTGGTGGCCTTTGCTCAGAATTTGTCTTCTTTGAGAGTTTTGTCGAGAGCTAAAACTTGATATCTACATGTTCCGAAATACTTAATGTTAGGACATTTTCTAATTGAATTTCGATAAGGAGTGTAGTCTTCTAGATTTTTTGTGCATCTGATTCGGATGTGGTTAACGATTGCCATCACCTCAGCCCAAAAGGAAGATGAAAGTCCCGTTTCGATTAACGTACAGCACGCTATCTCGACAAGTGGTCGGATTTTGGGCTCTGCAACGCCGTTTTCCTGGGGTATATATGACGTCGGTAAACGGCGTTTGATTCCCGGAAGCGTCCAACGCCGCGTCGTAGACTTCCTCACCGTTGTGGGATTGGATTGCTTTTATTATTTGGCCGACTTGTGTCTCCGCGAGATTCTTGAATTCCGCGAATTTCGAGACCAACTCTGATTTATTTCGAAGAAAATATACACTGCACCATCGAGTCTTGTCTGTGAACGAGAGAAAGTAACGTGCTCCGCCTTCCGAAGTGGTCCGCATTGGTCCGCACAAGTCTGTATGTATAAACCCGAGAGTTGTGGGTAAACGTTCGAGACGGCTTGGTAACGGAGTACTCGTAAGTTTTTCGGCAGCACATAATTTGCCAGAGCGGAGATCAGTGTCGTTCTTGAAATCCACGCCTGTGACGGTCTGATTTTCGAACATAGAGATGATGTCCTTGGAATCCAAGTGACCTCAAGGTTGGTGTCAAATGATTGCGTTGGATGTCTTGTTAGATTGGGGCAGAAAAAGCCGAATCAGATCCTTAGCGTAGGTAAAACAAGGCTCCTTTTCGATCGGCTACTAGCTTGACGGTTCCTCCGTTATCTCTAACGATAGCGTTCTTCGATGTAAATAAGACAGTCATATTTTTATCAACAATTTTCGCAACCAACAATAAATTGTTTCTTACGTCAGGGACGTAAAGGGTATTTTTAAGATTAATTGATTTACCTCGTTTACCATCTGACGTTATTACACACACGTCGCCATTAGGCTCTAAACTGTAAAAATTTTTATATTGAACATTAATATACCGGTATATAAAGCTTCGATGCATATACCGTATATTAATTTTCAGATACACTTGTCATTGACAAATACAATACTGGTATAGTGACAGTAAGCAATCGCTTTTGAATATTATGAACCACTTGGCTATTGATTTTCCAAACTCTTCCGCAAAATCACAAACGGTGTGCATAGAAAGTGAGGGACTATTGCACTTGGAATTAACTGTACCTGCGCTGGATTGTGTAACTTCTGTGAAGTTAATTTGAAGTATTGCTTGATATTTATTTTACTTCCTCATAGAGGAAGCTTTGTTTTCGTGAAATTTTTTTTTTCGAGTTTTTCATGTCAGGACATTTAAAATGTTCTAAAACATCGAGGAAAGTGGTTTTTACGAAATGTCTGTCTGTGTGTGTGTGCGTGTGTATGTGCAGATTTTCTTGTACGCACGATTACTGTCGTCATTTTCTACGGGTTTTTTTTTTTTCTAATTTAGCACACAAGTAGGAAGTAGAATAGGATTCTATTTGACGCGAATCGGTTCATTTTGTTTTTCTGAACTATTTTTAAAAATTGAAAAAATCGTTTTCATCCTATAACTTTCGCATTTGAAGAGGCATCGGGCTGAAATTTCGTACATAAATGGACTACCCGTAAAAAATTATGTGTACCAAATTTTGCGAGAATCTGTCGAGCCGTTCTCATTTTATTACAATTTTAATTTTTTCAAACATGTCTGTAAATACCATAACTCATGCAAATTCTGAGATATCCGGCTGAAATTGCCGATATGATTTCACGATCATTGATTTCCAATTAGGATTTTAGTCTAATGATCTGTTAAAATGTCAGGGAATTTTAATTTTGGTGAACAAAAAGAAAGAAAAGCTTTCACGAAAAAAAAAATTCTCGAAATTTTCCACAGATTCATCTTAAATTTCCTTCATACATAGACGGCTATTTAAACAGATATTTGGTACAAATTCGACACCAATCGGTCGAGTGGTTCAAGTTTTATGGCATTTTTAATTATTCGAAAAATCTCGCCGGAGCGCTTGCTCATGCAATTTACTAGGTTTCAATTCAGTTTACATATGGACTATCATTAACCAATTTTTGAGTAACAATTTTACACAAATTGGTCGAGTGGTAAGAATTTCATGCCATTTTGAATTTTTATAAAAATCTCTTCCGAGTATAAACAAGCCTGCAAATTAAAACCTTGCAAATTGTTTCCTCATAAATGTTTGGTTTTCACAGAACTTCCTCTAGAGGGAAGCCAAAATTGATCAACATACTTCCTTATAAAGACCGTTTCTCAAAACGCCCAAAATTATCAGGAAGCAATTTGCAAGGCTACATTAATAGAAATAAAGATCGAAACCCAGTCCAGTCAATCCCACTTTTTGGGGAAGATATTATATACGCAAAAGTTCAAAATGTCCTGAAGAAAGAAAATATGATGGAAGAGAAAACTGAGCGCAAAGTATTAAAGAGAAAAATGGTTGTCTCCGCACAAGTAATTTCTCGTCGGCCGCCAAATGCAATAAAACTCGTTGTACCGACGGAAGAGCGTGCGCGGCACATTTTGTGGCTTCACAGCCATTAAATTATCTATTTTCTACTTCTTCTCATCCTTTCTTGTTGTTTTTCTTCGTCGTGGACATTGAGGTTCCTTCTGGCTCCTGCTGGCTTCAAGCAAATACCAAAGTTGTTAATGTCCGCTTAGTATTTAGATTTGTTGGCCTTCCACTCTGGCTCTTGTTCCGTTTCGAGGAAGTTTGTGGGCGTCCATTAAGCCCAAGTTCTGTAATTTTAACAGGCCATGTGTGTCCGGGCGAATGATTAAACTCTCGACTGGAGTAGCTACATCAACATGTGCCAATTTTATGATTAATTTGATACAAATGTTTTCTGTTCGTAATGTGCGAGCGAACAAATAACTAAAGACAAGAATAACTATTATGTGCTGAATTATGGCGTAAAACGTCACACAACAAATTTGTGAAATTCACACGTTTTCGTGTAAAAATGACCGAATATATATCTTGTATAATAAAAACACATGACTTTAATACATAATTTTTAAATTTTTTATGGAAAGTGTTTTTGTACAATAATAATTATTGAAATGTTCAATTTGGTCGTTACCATGTACATTAATAATAGGGTGATGGAGCCAGTGGATCGACGGGGACCAGTGAATGGACACTTTCGATAAAATGTGCTTTTTATGCATGTGCTTTTGCACATGCATAAAAAACGTCTAATCGCTAGGTTTTTTCCGTCTGCTTAATTGTCCATTCATTGGTCGGTTCACCCTAATTATAATCTGCACCGCCTATAAAAAGATACTCACATTTTTAAACGACGGCAATAAAAATGACTATTTAATATTCATTTAGGAAAAAATGTGAAGATGGCTGGGGGCAAAGTCAGGCTTCCATTTTACTTTCCAATACATATCCCAATTCGAATCGATTCCAACCAGCTTATACTTCACTGCAACTCTCGGTTTTTTTCATCCTTCGTTCATTCCACTTAACTAAAATTCTATACAGAGAAAATCCTCTTCCCTTTCGCAAATTGCGATAAAATAAAGTACAGAACCAACAGTGGACTCTATACAAGAAAAAAAAAAATTGAACAGTCTACAAAGCCCTGCAGAGAAATTTTCACTTGTATGGAAATATCCCGATTTATTTGTAGCTTTTGAAAAGAAAAAGCTCCTATGAAAGGTATAATAGAAGCATTGTGCAACGTACTACTTCGCAAACTACATAATATAAATGAAAAAAAAAAAAAAAACGTAATTTATATCACCAAAAATAAAAAATGAAAATTAAGGACTCGAAAATTTTATTGCTTAAACATATTATTATAATTTGCCAATAAATGAGTGAGGAAAATAATTCAGACAAGCCGGAAAACTCGCAAAAAATCGCTTCCTGGAGTTGAACTTTTAACCTCTCATTTGAGTTTAATATCATGAACAAAGTAAGATTTTTATTGACGAATCTGACAAAAACAGCAGGTCAAGTCCAACGTCTGATGATCAGACAAAGTAATATCGTTGCCGTCATAAAAACTCACGTTATTTCATTATTATATAAACATTGTAAGATTATTTGTTGACGAATCTGGCGAAAACAGCGGATTAAATCTAACGTTTGATAATCGAACAAGGTACTTTTCTTTGCCGTTATAAAAACTTGGATATGCACCTATCGCCTATTTTATCGTCTATCCACGTCCACTGCAGAAAGAGCGTGTTATGTGTCCTGCGTTCTGATGCCGGTGCTGACGCCGATTATGTCGTTGGCAGCCCAGAGCTAAAAGCTAAAAGGGACTTGGTGGTAACTAATGGCGCTTGGACGAAAAATGAAGATGGATGAGGAGTCTGTGGTTGGAGTGCCGTTCGCAGCTTTCTCGTGGGCAATAGCAGCTTCTTGACAATCATTATATCTATATAAGATCGCAAGTTTTGACGAAATAATTCTTGGGTTGCAACTCGTTAGCTCGTCAACACCGATAAAAAGTTCGCTAACAATATGACGACCATTAACCATTCCTAAGAGCAAATATAAAAGGTAACTTACAACTGAGAGCAGTAAAGCTGCGTCGAGAACGCCAACGGACGGTATTTTGATTAAATTGTTTGACCCGGTCAAGAGGAATGGTCGTTTTTCCTAGGTAACCTCGATGTGTGCGATAAAAGCTTTTAGTCCCGTTTTGCGGTCTATCTATAAGGACGTATTACAGAATGTCTACAATTACTGCTCTACTCGCTTGTTTGTCAACGTATCTGTTGAAGTACACATTGTGATACCACAAAATCCAACATTGCACAATGAAATAGTATACAATCCGATACCACGTCACCAAGTAGTATACAAGACAATATCAAATAATCTAATATTATATAATTCAAAAGTACAACACCGAATATTACACAATCCAAATGCTGCACAGCCCAACACTACATCAACAGATACTGCACAATCCAACACTACACAATTTAATACTACATCATCGGATGCAGCACAATTTAATACTACATATTTTATATCCTGGAACCCCGTTTCTACACGTTTTAGATTGTACATATTTTCGTTACCCGACGTGCCATTACTCCAAGTCCCTACATTGCAAAAGCCCTTTACGACATTATCCTGCTAAGCTAATCCACAAGTTCTTTATGACACTACTTTGATAGTACACGATTTCCTTATAAAATTATCTCGATACTACAGAAGCTCATTACTGCACTATCTCGATTGTTCACATGAACACGGTTGGTATCGACCAAGAAGATAATCAAGATAGCGCCGTAATAAGTTATATGTGCTATCAAGGTAATGTCATAAAGACCTTGAGTAGGTTACGATTTTACAAAGAAATGAACCTAGACTATCGTGTTGCGGTGTATCGAAATGTCGTATATCAAAATGTGGTGTATCGAGATGTTGTATATGGAAATGTGGTGTATCGAGATGTGGTGTATCAAAATGTGGCGCATCGAAATGTGGTATATCATGTAACGTGATCTTTTTTTGCACACCACGGTCCTGCTGCTGTGGTAAGCTCCTAATCATCATGTGGATAGGCCTAATCATCGCACTACGTCCGCTGTCGAACTCTTCTCAGAGCAAAAATTAGGGTTGGGCTAGTTTAAGTTTGTTATGGTTCCCATTCATTCATTTAATTGTAGTCTAAGTTTGACAGTATTCTTGTAAAGCTCGGCTCCTCACTGGCCACTTCAAGAATTCGACCATCGATGGAATTAAGAAAATTCAAGAGGCTGCGTCTTCGTTGCTGTCGACTTGCTGTCTGCTCCCAAGGACGAGCACTAGCCCTAAAGAAGTGAGAATCCCGAAGAGTGTGAAGTAAGCTCGTCATCTACAGGTGGAATGGAGGCCGAATGGGAGCTGGATTTCCCGGCGAGTTCATTCACCTCGTCGGAGCGATCCAAAAACTGTGACAGAGTCGCAGACGGCCGAATTATTTCTGCTGTTGTGTTTTGCTCTGTCCGCTTAGAGCCGAAGACTCGAGTATAAGGAGAGAACTTCCGGCTCGGTGAGAAAATTTTAATGTTCGGAGCAGCTCCTGGATCCAGTGAGATTCAAGGACGTATCATGCTACTGCATGGGATCTATTTCTCGGCGTCTCAAGCCAAGATGCGGCACCTCGACCAACTCGGATCTGGCGAGAGGAGGGTGGATAATGGGGGAGTTATAAAATATTCTAGCTGCCCGAGCGAAAGAAAAATTATTGGCGATTGCACACCGAAAGAAATAGATACTGAGATTTTTAATATACGATATACTAAATAATATCTATCTATCTATCTACTATCGGGTAGCATTTGGATAGTACCGTGTATTATGTGTATTGTAAGGGTCATTATACGGAATGTACTTGGTACGATCAGATATTAACCATTACTATAATTATACTAACTGCTGCACTCCAGATCCCTATAGGAAACATCCAATATACCACCCGATAGCATATTTTTACTATTGGGTAGTATCTATTTCTTTCAGTGCACTTCCTTGATTCATTCTGCCGTATTTTTCCGTCGGGTGTGCACCGAGAGAAAATATTTCATTGATTCTCAGCGATCTGCGCCAATGAAAAGAAATACTCGAGTTTCAATACTATCTTTTCATTAAATGACTCAAACTCAATGAAAAGAAGTGATATTAATTCAAAGAAACATTTCTTTAAACCAAGAAATCGTCTCTGTTCTTTTCCCCCACTTCCCCCACCATGGCTCAAAATGTTAAGACCTATTTTTTCCTAAGCTACTCGGCAAACAAAGATTATATTTTGAGCGAACGTGTAGGAGTATGGCAGGAATTGGCTAAACTACTGACTCCTTGAAACTCGAAGCCTTTAGTTCGGAAGAACCGAAAAACGAAAAAGTGGGGTTAGGTGCAAGAGAGACAGACCTATAGGCGGTTAACATCGGACGACGAAATTCCCAGCACTTGCTGCCATCAAGTATATGTTTTCATTAAATCAATGAAAACTTTTATTTAAAACAATAAAATTGCTTCTTTATTTTATGCCCATTAAGTAAATGTTTCTTCACAGGCAATGAAATGTTCTCTTTAAAATTTAAGTGCACCATCTCATTGAAATCAAATAGATATTTCGTTGAAATCAATGAAAAAAGAATCAAACCACCCATTTCTTTGCCGTCAATGAAATATTTTCTCTCAGTGAAGAATTCAACGATATGTTTCTGAGTATAAGAGAGGGACAGTCAATGAGGAGCGCCGAGCAGAAAATAATAGTATAATGAGAGAGGGACAGTCGGTACACGTCGTCGAATTTCGGAGATTAGATCATGTGCTGGGGGTCAGTCGCTCAAAATTTTGGGCGACGACAGATCACACGAGGCGTTTGGCAATTAGAAGTAATCGACGACGGACGTTAGTCACGGCTGTCAGAAAATCACGGATCTTCAGCTGCCGAACCTCCCGAAAAAAAACATCACGTGGATCAGTGCCAGTGAGGGTCGTGAGTACTTGTAATCCTGGCTTTCTGGTCGTGTTTAGAACTGTAATTAATTTTATGGATTATTTATCGGAAATCAATATTGATATCGAGCAAAACGCTCGAGTTAGACTAAGCCCCTGAGGGAGATTGCTGTCGCGAAGAGTCTACTCGTGAACTTTTCTCTGCTCAGGTTATTGTTTAAATTATTCTATTCGTAATTTTGTTTTGCTCGTTTTTTTTGTTCTTTATTCTGCTGCGTAATTTTTCTATTTATTGTTGTCGGTTTGATTCTCTGACATTTTGCGTTTAATTGTAAGTCATAGGGTTCGTTGAGTTCAGCATAGAATAATTTATCAGAATCATTAGCTTGATCTCCCGGAATTATTGGGCTATTGTACCGAATTCAGTCTCCAAGGGTGCATGTCGTTGTTTTAGTATCGCCACCCAAGGTCAAATTCGCGTGGAGACAAAAATCGAGAATGTGAATTGAACGTTAAATTTCCAATCGTCATTTCGAGCTGTTTTATCGAGAGATTTTTCCCGCGTGAGCAAGACGACTGTATTATGAAGTTTCCGCCGATTCTGTAGGGTAAAGATAGCGATTGAAAAATTATTCAGAATGTTTACTCTGATCAGCTCGACAGCTAGATGCGGTCATTAAGCTGTCGAACTGATGTCAGCCATTTTATTTAATTCTATTTCTTCGTCAGAATATTAAGTCTCTTGCATTTAACTGATTCTTGGTTCGTTTCGCCAGTCATTATTAAATGGCGTTCTTGTCTGCAATTGAAAAAAGGTATCGAAACTCTCGGAAACGAGAATGAAGAAAATCTGCTGTCCGAAAATTATTTGCTTTTTTTGTTTGACTAAAGAATGTTATCTATCGGAATTTAGTATTTATTTTTGTATAAATTTCTCGTTTACCCTTGTCAAGTTAACTTTCTTAAATTTATGTACAATTTTTACAGCAGTCAACCATTATATTTCAAAATTTATCATTTCACATTTTGAATTAATATTTGATAAATTATTTATTCATTTTTCTCTTTCAAGACTGAGTTTGAGTTTTTCTTTTGTGTGTGTCGGCCACGCCCCTCTACCGTTTAAGATTCTGAGCTAGTAGGGGTTAATGACTGTCACGTTTTCTCGCTGTCGAATTAGCTAGCAGTCAGATCAAACCGGCGTTATCATTATTTTATTAGGGTCGTCTTTTGGAGACTGACGCCCATGAAAGACAGTTGAGAAAACGGGGATGAACGTACCGGAAAAATAATTTATCGATTACAATCAAAATGTTTTATATCGAATATGATGTAGCGAAATGTGGTGGATGAAAATGTGATGCATCAAAAGGTGGTGTTTCAAAACGTGGTGTATCAAAATGTGATGTATCGAAATGTGTTGTATCAGAATGCGGTATATTGAAATGTGGTGTATCAATATGCAGTACGTTGAAATGGGGTGTATCGAAATGTGGTATATCCATTTGCGGTGCAGTGAGTTACACTAAGCCGAGAGGTGCTTTAAAGCTCTTGTCCATTATCAGATTAAGGGGTAACCAGCATCGAATATCAAAATCTGTAATAATAATGTGTACAATCGAAAAAATGGACATACATTAATCTGCCATTAACCAATCCGTCCGTAAAAAAAAAATTCATGAGACATCCACTGTCCATCGTGCTTTGATTGGTTGTCGTTATCGCCAGACACCCTGGGACCGGGACCATGTTCATGCATTGAAATTTTTTCCCCTATGTCAAATGTCAAATCTGACACCAACCGCCCAGTGCCACGAAAGAAAGTGGCAAAAAGCTGTTGTCACTCGAAATTTATGAACTTGGCTCAACCGACCCACCACCAACATTATTTTTGTTTTTCTTTGAAGAATAATTGCAAAACGCGAAAGAAGAATCTGTTTCCTTGTCGCTTAATCTTTTTACGAGAGGTATCAATCATCATCTTCAATCTCGTGACTAAACGGTCCTCAAGTGCCGCACACTATAGGGCTATGTCATAGCGAGCCACAGAGCTACTGTGTACGCTTAATCGTTCCACGACCGAGCCCGGCACCCAGCGGTTAAAGCGCCTTTAGCGCTGCTGCCTGGTTGTCTGCTCCACATCAAGAGTTCGGCCTGTCCGACTCAAGTGGGTCTTTACTACTGCACTGCGTATTATACGAGAAAACGTGCGAGTCAACGTTAAGTAACCGTCGTCGCCGTTAAAGGATCGCCCGCTGGCAAGAAGACTGCGCGAGCACCAACAACTCTCGGGACTCTCCTACAGTCGCAGTAACTGCATCAAGCGGTCCGTGTTGCTCTACCTGCCAGACTCAATTATCCAACCATAAGGGATAATTATCTCGAGTACCAGAGAGAATAATATTTTAGTCGTGCGTCCACGAAGTGTTTACGCATCGCCTACGTTAATCAACCACTAAAAATAGTAGTAAAATACTCAACGGCGATAAAGACTCTTTAATGGTTCCAGCTTCTACCACAAGGTGTATAACTGGTGTATTTACGACTGCTCTTCATGAATGTAACATTTGTGTGATGTCTCCAAGAGAAACCGAGTTGAAAGCGGAAATACATAAAAGTATTTAAGTTATTCTTGTAGTTTACTTGAATGGCTATAACTTTTTTTTTGCACGAGTTACGGTTGCGTGTCCGTGCAGGTTTATAGAGAATGAAATAAACTTAAGAATCACTGTACTAAGAGCACACGGCTTTGAAATATCACAGTTTTAAATGATCGTTTTTGAAAAATTATTCTCTTGTTTATAATTCGATATTAAATCCACTAACTGGGAATCAATATATTATTTTTTCTGAATAAGGAATTTATATTATATAGTGAGCACCTTTTTACGGGGACAAAAGTGCCGTGACTTTTCAATCATAATCTTTGTTTGTTATTTTTTTGTTGAATGTTATCAACGCAGTCAATACGTTCTTCATAAACAAGCTTTGACTCGTACTTACATTTCCATTATCAGGTCATATATTGTTTGTAACGCATGCATGAAAAGTGTCACTCTTCGTGGGCGCCGAACGCTATGTAATGTAGTAATTTTCAATAAAGCGGGTCGAAAATACTGAAAGCGTGTCACAAATAATGGAACCGTATGGTCAACACCGTGGGCATGCGCGCATCCATCCATTTTTACTTTTACGCACGCTATTGCAACCCGATCGCATTCGAGAGCTTAACTATACATCGAAAGAAAAAATGGCAATTTTGCAAATGAAAAGAAATACCTGAGTTCCAATATTATCCTTTCATTGAATAATCTTAGACACAACGAAAAGTAGTGACGCTTGATCAAAGAAATCGTCGCTGTTTTTTTCCATTGATTTCACTAAAGAGGCAGCCTCACACAGCTCGGAATTTGCAGATCTATTTGTCCCTAAACTATTCGGCAGATAAAGCTCAAATTTAGAGAGAACCTGCTCGAATACGGCAAAAATTAGCTAAAGTACAGGCTCCTCGAAACTCGAAGCTATCGATCGAGAAAACCAGAAAACAAATAAGTGAGGTTAGATGCGAGAGACAGTCCTATAGATGTTTAACATAGGACGATGAAATTTCTAGCAGGTGCTGCTATGTAATATATCTTGTCAATAAAACAAGGCGACCGTTTCTTTGAACCAAAGAAAAGTTTTCTTTAAAACAATAGAACTGTCAATTTATTATCTGCTCACTAAGTAAATGTATCCTTATAGGCAATCAAATGTTCTATTCAATTTAAATGCACTATTTCATTAAAACGAAAGACATATTTCGTTGAAATTAATGAAAACAAAATGAAACCAACCATTTCTTCGGCGTCAATAAAATCTTTTTTCTTGGTGTACCTATTTCGATATTTTTTGACACACTCATCTTAGCGGTAGTTACACCTCGCTTCACATTAACTGATATATCTATTAATTTGGTTGATCGAAGAAAATGAGTCCTTGAAAGAATATATGTCTTTCGTTCCCGCATTTACTGATTAGTAAGAGGAAATATAGTAGAATAGTAGTAATAATACGCTTTGAAGCGTATTATTATTTATCTACAATAACCATACGCACATGAAATCGATATGATATAATCGTCTTCGCCTCGTACTGTTTGTGGTACTAGAGCGGCTCGTGTGACCCTTGGTGCAGCCTTCTTAAAATGTCCCCTTTTACGCATCCGTATCGTAAAGTACTATTTTGATTCTTTTACATCATCTTGAAAGGACCTTGTCAATTTAATAATTTGAAAAAATAATTTATATTTCTTATTCCGATTCTATATTATATGGACTACGTACACACCAAATTATGGACCGAAATTTGGACAATTAAAAAAGTTACAGGCATTCAAACATTTTCGAAATGTGAAATAACAAGCGACGGGAGTTTTCTACGTTTTGGTTACGTACATGTATTATCTCTTACGGGCACATAATAATGGAAAAGCGTAGGTTAAGCTAACAAACCAATACAAATTAGTGTAAAATGGTTAATTGAATCAATATTTTATTTATTATTTATTAAATACCATTATTGTTAATCAATTTGGCAGTGAACGCGCGGTCGGTATGTTGCTCTGACGTCCCACAAAATAAGACCGGATCAATTGTTCACCAAATAACTTCACACTTATTATATGGCGCACTAATGACTGCACAATAATAGTGCTTTATGTACTGTCAAACGATGAAATGCTTTTTTTTTGCGACCAGGATTAATATTATATGGAATACTTTATTTAAACATTAATTTGATTTTTTTGGAAAGGTCCTTGTTTATCATTTTTCAAAATAATTGATATTTCTTCTATTGAATTTTGTTGTTGTCGAAGCAATTTTTCTCTTTAACGAATAATGAAGAAAATTCAAAAACAAGCATGTGAAAATTACGAAATATTTTCAAAAATCTGAACCTAGACATAGTAAAATAATATGAAAATAAATGCATAAATAAATATAAGAATCCGGAGAATTCCGGTTGTACACTACATACAAATCAGAAAAAAAAATTTTGATTGGGCCGTTGGCGACTTTACAACGGGAGAAGAAGCATCAATTCGTTTGGAGGAGATGTAAGGGAATTTTTAACATAGTATCGCTATTTTAGCCCCGTCCCATACAGCAAACCACGCAGTGATACTTCCTTCATATGATATATCCCGGTGTTCCTTCACGCACTTGGATGCACGTGTATGGAAGGTATTCTTGCGAAAAACCTGATCGGCAGCAATCTCGTGGCAGCATCGCTGCTGGCGTGCCGAGATGCAGCGGTGCTCATTCACACTGATTTTCGCATGGCTACTTGCGCTTCATCGTTCGTTCATGCCCTGCTACAAAAAAAAAATAGAACCTTGCAAATTGCTTCCTCATTATTTTTTGCTTTCTACAAAGGGAAGCAATTTGCAATTTGAGGAAGCAATTTGTAAGGTTCTACTTTGCAGACTTGTTTATACTCGCAAGACATTTTTATAAAAATTCAAAGTGACGTAAAATTGTTACCGCTCGACCGATTTTCTGTAAAATTGTTACTCGAAAATTGTGTAATGATAATCCATATGAAAACTAAATTGAAACCCGATACCTAGTAATTTGCATGAGCAAGCGCTCGAACGAGATTTTTCAAATAATTCAAAATGCCATAAAATTTGAACCACTCGACCGATTGGTGTCAAGTTTGTACCAAATATGTTTTTAAATGGTCGTATAAGTGTGAAGGCAATTTAAGATAAATCTGTAGAAAATTTCGGAAATTTTTTTGTTTCCGTGAAAGCTTTTTTTTTCTTTTTGTTAACCAAAATCGAAATTTCCTGACATTTCAACATTAGACTATAATCTTAATTGGGAATCAATAATCGTGAAATGATATCGGCAATTGCAGCCGGATATCTCAGAATTTGCATAAGTTATAGTATTTTCAGACATTTTTGAAAAAATTAAAATTGTAATAAAATCAGAACGGTTCGGCAGATTCTCCCGAAATTCGGTACACATAATGTTTCATGGGTAATCAATTTATATACCAAATTTCAGCCCGGTGCCTCTTTAATTGTGTAAATTATAACTCCACGCTATAGCGTGAAAAAGATTTTTTCGAAATTTATAAAATGCTGTGAGAAAAAAAAATTTCAACCGATTCGTTCCAAATACAATCCCAAACTTTGTTATATGATAAACTTCTTAAGTGCCAAAGTAGAAGAAAATCCGTAGAAAATTACGAGAGTATCGTGCGTACAAGGAAACCTGCACATACACACGCACACATACAGACATTTCGCACAAACCACTTTTCTCGACGTTTTAGACTATTTTCAGTGTACTGACATGAAAATCCCGAAAAAAAAATTTTCACGAGAACAAAGCTTCCTCTATGAGGAAGCAAAATTGGTCAGAATTATTTGCATAAATCAATTATCAAATTCTTCGCGTGTTCTATACTTATTTTTAGGAAAGGGAATAAGAAATTTACGGATACGATTTCAAGTTGTAGTCGTGCGGAAGTTCGACGAAATTTATTACCCGTCACAGTCTCTATGCTGAGCTGGTGCTGAGAAAAGAGATTGGAAACTAAATCCGGCGGACAAGCTGTCAAATAAATTTTTAGTCAGCACAACAACATTTTTACTTACATAAATCCGAGTGTCGCGACTATTTATCTCTGAGAAAGTATCTGCGAAATATCTTGATGGTAAACATAACACGGCGCATTTCGTTTGACGTGGAATAAGAATTTGAAAAGAGATAAAGCAATTACCGTGATACTTTAAGCCATCTAACTATCTAAGGACCTAAAGAACTTAAGGGGCTTAACCGATGTATAAAAACCTATCAATTTCTTTGCATAATAGGATTTTCTCAGGAAAAATGTTATTTCTGTTAGAGGTTCTGGGGATGAAATTTATACTTTTCGTGGGAGCTTGAATGATTCATGTTGTAGATATGAAACAATCGGAAGAATAATACTTATTTCGGTATTTATTTTCTTCATTTAAAGAATCGATTTCTCGATAAAATCCATAGCACATTCAGGTCCAGCAATAGCGACTTAAAAAAAAAAAACTTTTTCACCATCTGAAAGAAAAGAAAATTATTTGAACTTAAATATAGAAATTAAATATAGAATTGTGTCTTTAAAAGTTTTTAAATCCTTCGAATTATAACTTGTTTAGTTACTTAGGTCGGTTGATCGTATTGTTGGGTATTTTCAAAAGCGATCTCCTAGATGCAAAGAAGGAATCAAAATTGTAATCGGCTAAACCAAACGATAGTTATGGCCAATTGAAAATTTAAAATTTTCATGATTCTGACTTTTTAGGCTGTCGAAAATCGAAAAAAAAAAGATTTGGTTGAACTTTGAATGCAAATCTCCTCAAAATTTTGCGCTGATTATGAAGCTGCCAATTTTTTCTTGCCGATAACCAATGTCAAGTAAAAATAACAAAAATAAAACAATTATTTTCAGAACTTTCACATATTTTCCCGAAATTTTTCAATCAACAAAAAAATGTTCAATTTAAATCATGAAAGTTGCTTGCTTCAACATATATCTAATAATCCGTGTTAAGTAAACGCATTTAAGCAAAGCAATATCTTCTTTCCCTATACATGACGGAACGCCAATACAATTTTCGCAGCAATATTAACTGTCAGCCCCATTATAAATTTTAAACAAAAGTTTCCTGATATTGAGTGGCGGAGCATATTCTTTATTACAATTATTACCGCTTCATTCTTGAAACACGTAGCGTTACCGAAACATAGTAACGAAAGCTACAATATTCGTATAAAATAGAATTCCAAACAGGTTTGATTCCTGATGACTAATACCAATTATAACGATAATTATATTAACCAATAACTTTTTTTCAAAATTAATAATCTCATATTACATTTATTAGATGGAAAAAAATGGTTTTTACCTCTGATCATCAAGTATTTTCAATACTTTTTTGTGATTATTTGCAATTCTGTAATATACGAAAAATTCTTCTTTAGAAACTAATATTTCCTATAGGTATTTTGATATAATCGGTATAACTCGGCGTAGGTGCGGAAATCAGTTCTTCCTGATATTATAATTTTTCTCGTGCAATCTATGCCTGCAACTAACAATTACATAGCCAAGATGTAGTAAGCGAAAAGCACTACATGTCGTGAGTCTTTGACACGGAATCGTTACATGCAAAAAATTGTCTCGGCGTCAAGGATGCTGAAGCTATCGGCGGTGCAGCTCCTTTGCTACCAATTGAGAATGCGGAACGAAAAAAAGGAAATTGGAAAAAAAACAAAAATAGATGGTAATACTTGTCTCGACCGTTCCATCAAAGAAATCCATAATGAAACTGAAACTGCGGTCCTTCTGCTCCTTTTTACTTCGACATGCACTTATCTCTCACCAATGCATGCGTTTGAGTATAAATAAAGCAATTAACAAAGTATAGCCTCGAAATACTTGTGTCTATACCGGGAAAACGTAGTATCATTAATTTTTTTCAGATGTCATCGCGAATGTGACGACGGCTGGTGCCGTGATAGTATCTGATAATGCGCACATGATAATGTAATGTTAATTGCATGTTGATTAAATGTAATTACAGCAAATTTATGCAAATTTATATTAGTTGTAGCGATGATGAGATTCGTAAAAGAGCGAACAAGCAGATTGCGCGATGAATTTATCTTGCAACATTTTAAGACTCTTGAAACTTTCGTTTATAATCATTTAAAAAATATCCAGAAAGTTAATCGAATTCATTTTAGTGTACGTCTTCTTCAGCCTATTGCAAATTTACCAAAATCCGTGATAATATGTGCAATAGTGCAAAACATAGTGCAATTTTTATATAATATTTTCACATATAAACACTTCTCACTACGTCATTTCCATCAAATTTCTTCGATCTCATTGAACGTGCTTCGGATCCCGGTCATCCTGTCGATGGCATCGAACTGCCATTGACCCTCAATTTCACGTTTGTTGACTTGGAAACCTCAGCTTCTATTCAGTTCCTCCTCAATATACCTGCAATTGACTCGTTCGTCGCAATCATCTAGAAACTTGATTTTTACACGAAACTCACTGCTTACAAAATTATCACAAATTTTGCATGTGGACGTATTCCATAAACCTTCAACTTTTACGGCCTCAAGGAATAAAAATTTACCTTAGGAGTGCAGAAGCGTTAATTTTTTTTTCAATCTATCCTTAGACCTTAAGAAAGCAATAGTTTTTTATGGACAAGTCATCTTATACAAGATGCCGGTATAAAAACATCATATACCGACGGCAGCGGACGAGTGGTCGATGTGTAGCTTGGGGTCTTTAGTCTTGACTAAAGAGATCATGACGATGGGTTTTTTCATGTCATCAAATTTTTCCCACCTCGAAATGGCGTTTGTCAAGCGCTGAAATCTTGTTATTTAGACTTATTAGTTAAGGGGATGCTGGAGCAGATTTTTTTACCGACCAACGGTAAGAATAGGAGATTTCGTAGTATACACTATTAATCGAAAATACACTACAGATATACGTCAAATTCTGCAGGGATGTAATAAAAACATTCATGCTTGGGTGTCCGGTCGAATTACTGTTCAAAAAATACAGAAAATGTAAAAAATGGGATATTACTGAACCTCTCAAAAATCAATATGGCTGCTCGAAATGTCAACAGGTCCTTTGAGGTAAGATATAAACGTTTCTGGAACTCAGATGTGTCAAATCAGACCGGACACCTATTCTTTGACTATTCCTGAACCTTTCAAAACCGTCGGAATGTCGATTACACAAACCAAATTCACGAATAGTGTAAACTACGTTCGTTCGTTTATTAGTCCGTATTGCTACGGACCAATAAACGTGTATCCATTTTTATAATGAAAGTTTCAGAGGGTAATTTATGCGCCTGAATATCATCAAAGATCGTTCATTTTTATCTACTTTTAACGAATTTTCATTAAAATGTTGTCACACATTGTACGGAAAAAATAAATAGTCGTGATAACTATTTCCAGCATATGCTGTGCCGCAGATTGGTTACGGAAACTAAATTGAAAAAGTATCCTCAACTATATGTGATTGGTAAGCGAAAAATAGTAAGTAAGACCGACGACTTGGTTCCGACAACCAATTATAATTCTGTCCGTACCAACAGCCATGAGGTGGCGCAACTACCGGCGGCAATAGTTGTAAACATGATCCGAATGTTGCCGGGACCCTACGAGTTGGTTATCATTACCAATCACTTTCCTCCCAACAATGATCGGTTGGTTCGGATAACTGATATTTCTTAGTGCGCGAATGACACAGGCTAACAACGCTATTGTGTTATATGACGAACGTGTGGACACATTTGAGTGTAAAGTGAAAAGAAAAGCAGTTTGCGGCGGGCTATAGTTCGTCAAATACTAATTACGTATTTTGATAATTATTTGCGAGGCATTGGTATTATTATATTTTTTAGGTAGAGTTATTGACCATCAACATATACAAATGTTTTAAGGCTCGGCTCCTTTCAATCGCTCATAGCGATGAACTGCATTTTTTATAGTAGCGGGAGCGAATACGATGAGTTGTAAAATCTAATTTCTAACCTAGAGCTGCACTAAAACATATTGCATGTACTAACTGAGCGTATAGTTCGGGTTACTATTTCTGTTGGTTCCTGTTACTACGCGTATTCCACCAACGACATTTCAGTTCCTTTAACCAACTAAGTAGACGCTTCGACTAAGTAGTGGGTAGGGGTCAAAATAGCGAATGACCAAAATAGTGAATGGTTAAAATAGCGAAATTAGAAAGTAGAAACGTCCAAATCTGGAATGGTCATCATTATGAAATTCGCTATTTCAGCCATTCGCTATTTTGACCTCCATCTTATTAAAATGCATTCAAAATAGCGAATGATAAAAATGGCGAATGTCTGGAAAAGCGAATTCCATAATTATGGACACGCTACATTTACACGCCTTTTATTTTTAAATTCGCTATTTTAGCCATTCGCTATTTTGGTCATTCGCTATTTTAATTACCACCCAAAGTAGTTGGGGCCAATCAACTATTCCGGGTGGTTGTAAGAACCAATTTTTCAGTTTTATTAACCACTTATTTCTGTCCGTGTGGAGTTAATGGTAATAGCTATCAGAATAAAGTAACGAATTTTTCGCCTTGTCTCATCAAGCAGGAAGAAGACTCAATCTTTTTCTTGGAAGGAACAAATCGTTTTGATGTCCTAATACGGCAGGGTTAGTTTTTGTTGATTTGGCAATCCCTTCGACATCAACACAATGTGTTAGCGTTGGCATACAGTTTAACGTGGGATCTGAACCACAAGGTTGTAGAAAATACACTTAGGAAAAATCCATCAGTGTTTGGCGGAAATCGAATGTCGGAGGGGTGCGTGACAGCTCAGAAACCCATTCCATGTGCCACTTTTTTACTATGTGTCGGATATGTAAAAAAAACTCTCGAATCGAATTTGTATAGAGAAGATTGAACATCCTTTCGACAAAGGATGCCTGTAAAATGCCTGTTTCCACCTTTTGGCAAGTACAGTGAAATTCTGTTTCTATTTGCTTTCTCACAGACGCAATTCAAAGTGAAGTCTGGAAGAAGATTTAAGGTTCTGTCCACGATTTTCTGGGCCAGAAAATCGTTTGCTGACATTGTGATAGCGTTCGATTATTTGCTAGCTTGGTAAAATGTTTTGTCAACGCGACGGGAAAATTTGGTAGTCCAACGAAAAGATTTATTGAGTTTGCAATTCCTCCAGTCAAACTAGCAAATAACGCAACGTTGTCACTATTTTAGTAAAAAATCTCTTGATCTAGCAAAATCGTTTGTTCCGTGTGAGGATGTTTAATTTTGATAAACGTTCTGGTTTATACAGGTTTATAAACTGTACGTAAAAGAACAAAATAAAAAGGCAATATATTGCCTGACACATTTTTAACACTAATGAATTTTCATTAGTTTTATTATGTTACACGACATTAGCAAAAGACGCCAAAATTCCATACAAATTTGGTCCTTTACGAATAATTGGCAGCTTATATTACGCCTACGGGAAAAAAGTGTCAACCGAGTTCGTCATCGAATCTCCATTCATCTTATAGACACTTGATTTTTTTCCATTGATTTTTCCATTACAATTTATCGGAAACGATGTAAGTTAAAATTACAGAAATCCTGTAGAAATGGTTTTCTTAATGAGTCGTTAAGAGGTTTTATTAGAACACCATGACATCAGATTTTAACGAATTCTCGCCAAAAACTCTATATGAATCTGATTACCTCCCAATACTTTCTATTCCATGACAATTTGCATTAAGCGACATTGGCTAATGACAGACAAGTTTCCTCCAAATCCATGAGCCATTGGCAATGTCCATTAATCGTTCACGAAAAAACTTGTTAGCTTTATTTTGACCACACAAAATCTAATTCTTTTTAAAAAGTCTGAAAACCCTGCTTTTCTACAATACGCCATTAAACGTTTTAACGTCGATTGATCAATAATTTCCAGCATTCAAAAAAGAACGAAGAAACTCTTTGCATTTCACTACTTTATTTTATCTGAAAACAAATTCTCGAAGATAAACATAATCTAGCATCTCTGCTGTATAAAACATTCTTCCCACAAGATTCATTGAATTGCTAAATCTTTATCTTTCCAACAATTTCCATCACTTAGATGAAATTATTCGTTGCATTTCTCTTCTCGATTTTCCTCTGAAAAATCTTCAATAACCTCGACTTTAAAGTAAATGTACCTATTTTCAACACATGATCGAGATTGCATTTGTGATATAATAAACGTGGCTTAAGCAATAATATCCGCCGGCCCTTGATAGACTATATTCAATTCATATTTGAGATATCTTCGATCTTATCAGTTCATTGAAATATTTCGGCAGATAAAGGAAAATAAAGAGACTCTTGTCAGTGTCCCCTTTATCGTCCAGCTGTCCTAATTCCGACAAGGCGTGTCTCCATTACCGATCACCGTTTGAATTGCATATTAGAAGGTTGGAACTTATCGGTAACATAAACAGCAACCATCAATCGTTAGAGAATAAATCCAATTTCCATTTTGAATAACTATATATGAAAAAATCTACATTTTTCAAGAATTATCAGGCAACTGGAGAAACGAAGCCTTTGCACGTCCGGTGCAGAGAAACTGCATCTATAGTTTGCTATGTGTGATTACCGGAATAACTGATGAATCATTCAATTATTGGCTTATTCCAAAAATATATAATAAAAAGACGAACTGCTGCTTCACTTGTCTGCCGAATTTTAGCTCAATCGCTCGAACGGTTCTTGAGTTACAGGTGATTGAAATTTCAAAGCCCGACACACACACACACACACACACACACACACACACACACACACACACACACACACACACACACACACACACACACACACACACACACACACACACACACACACACACACACACACACACGGACACGGACACGGACACGGACACTTTTTCTAAACCACGTTTCTCGGTGTTTTTTTACAATTCTGAGTGTTCTGGACATAATGATGTCGTAAAACTTTTTCCGTAAAAACAAAGCCTGGTCTCTGAGGGAACAACAACACTTACATCGCTTTAGGTAATGCCGGTGTAAAGTGCGCGAGAATAACGCCGAAGTTGGTCAAAACTGTTACACCAAATATGGATAAATATTTAAGCGGCATTGCGATATTATAATTTTTTACACCGTTTGGTAAATATAGATTACTATTTATTAGCCGGATAAAATTCCTCGTCTTGACGGCACGCAGAAAACCTGGTTTACATTCAAATACGTGCAGAACAGAGAATAAATAAATTGATATGCATCGAAAACTAATTATTTCAATATGCTGGAAAAACAAATAAATTCCCAATTTGCAAGTCAAATACTTCGTTATCTGAAAGAAAAATGGTCTACCACATTCTATACAATTCTTTAGCAACATGATCGGAAATAAAATAAAAAAGAACCCATCGTATCCAGTACATCGTCCACTGTTATGTGTAGCCCTGGGATTGAGAATAAATAAAAAATGTCTTCATCGATTACTGTATTTTCTTCGTCAGCCATTTCGAACTTGATGTGGTTTGGCACACCAAGGTAAAAGATTTTATCGACGCCAAAAAAATGGGTGGGTTGATTTAAAAAAAATGTATTTCATCGAAATATTCCTTGAATTTTAATTAAATAAAGCTCTAAAATTTTTAAGAGAACATTCAATTGCCTGTAAAGATACATTCACGTAGTGAGCATAATAAAGTAATAGTTTTATTGTTTCAATGAAAAATTTGCATTGGTTCCATGAAACGGTCTTGTTGTTTCGTTGAAAGTTTTTTTTACTTTCTCATCACATACAGAGTATGTAAAAAAGAAAGTATTGCAAACCAAAAAAAATTCGACTTCAAGATTTTAATGGAAATACATTTTTTGAGTGTCCTAGATGCCAAAAAAGACACTAACTCATTTCTGTTCGTCCGTCCGTCCGTCTGCCTGTCTGGCGTCTGTAGGTGCCGTCCGAAAATACAATAACTTTTGAAAAAATCTGTGGATCGCAAAGAAATGTGGTATCCACTTTCTGCATCTAAATCCTAGTTTTGGTATTGAAACCCAATCTAAAATCTCCACTATTTCTGGTACCTTATCTGAAATGTGAAAAAATAAAAATAAAATGTTATTCATTTTTGATGCTTTTGATTCAATAAGCAGTGAACAACAAGTGATTCAATATAGTGAAGACTTTGTTGTCTTTTTAGTTACTCACATGACATTTCTAAAACCATCCTCAATCAGAAATTTCTATTGTGAAGTATGGAGTGCCTTACAGGTCGAATAAGAAAAAGGCTGCTATCAATGATCTTGAGTAGTTTTCAGTGAGAAATACGCTATAAATATTTACATAAAATATTATATATAAAAAAGTGCATAAACAGACAAGATTCAAGGTTAAGTTAACACTCATGATGTTAGACTATAAACACCGATACATCCATAGTTTTTATCACTCGCATAGCATTTCATATGAATTCTAAATCCTGCGGCGGCCTCATATACCGCATAATATGCGAAACCTTTGGTATATGAATAACAAATATAAACCGACTTTTCAAATTATCGCAGTTCTGACAATAACACCAACAAAAAAAAAAGAGAGATGTGGCGTGAAGGCACGATAATAACGTGCACGTCCTCGAGAGGGCGGGTCGTAGCCTGAATTTGAATTAAAAAATGCGTTCGTAACAAATTATAGGGTGAGATGTAGATTACAATTAAAAAAACAATAAAAACACAAATAAAAATAAAAATTGGAAAACAATTAAAATTAAAATAAAAATTAATAAAAGTTAAAAAACCCTTCTAAGTAAAAAACCAATCTATTGTCTCAAATTTATACAATTCGGGTAAAAATTTGAAACATGTACATTTACGAGATCAATCCCAAAAAAAAATCAATATCCAAAAAAAAAAATCCGTGAAAAAAAATCTTCAGTGACATTACTGTTTGCCCCAAAAAATATTGTCTATCTAAAAAAATCACTGCGGGTAAAAAGACTAGTCCAATATTTACTGTCTACTGTGAATACTGTGAAAAAAGTTTTGAAATAAACGGAAAACATCTGCAGCATGTACAGCCAAGTACGTGTGAAACAATACTTGAATGGTATTATTGTTTATCCTAAAAAGTACAGTGGGTAAAAGTTTGGAACAGTATACAGTTTACACGTACAATCAGTGTTAAAGTTAAACAAAAACATCTGTAGCATATATTGATAAGTACATGTGTAGCATATTACAATATTCTTCTTCATAAGAAGAAATAATAATAAAAAATAGCAAGTAAATGAAAAGTCGATTACCAAAATAAATTAGACCTCAGTACTTTGCGAGTTAGCAAAATGCCGTTAACTGGACCATTTTGGATATTTATATCAAGAGTAAGTATAAAAACTCGCCATGTACTGAGGGCTAACTTATTTTTGTAATCAACTTTTCATTTATTTGCTATTTTTTATTATTATTTCTTCTTATGAAGAAGAATATTGTAATATGCTACACATTTACTTATCAATATATGCTACAGATGTTTTTGTTTAACTTTAACACTGATTGTACGTGTAAACTGTATACTGTTCCAAACTTTTACCCACTGTACTTTTTAGGATAAACAATATCCTTACCGTCGGTAAGGTAGGTAAATGCATTTACTTTAAGACGCCACCGTGAAACTTCATGAAATACTTACTTTTGTTCAAAATCGCATTATTTTGTATGAATGCATCTAAGTGCAGCCCAAAACCTCCACTGCACATTCGCAATTCATTAATATCATAATAATTAATCATAATAAAACGAGATAGTGTGGTTAGAGGATAGTGTGGTGTCACATCGCGCCGGTGTCGTCAAGCCTAGGTATTTATACTTATTTCATATTACCTTTACAGACTTTGTTTGGATTCGTAATTAAAGAATGCGAAATTACGGTCATTTTCAGAATCGGTCGAAAGACCAAGAAATGACCGTCTTTAGACGGTTTTGTGACGTCATTATTTTTTGCCCATTTTGTCGAAGTAAAAGTGACGGCTATTTCGACAAGCGTCTTGTGACGGTCCGAAAGTGACCAAAACACCTTTTTAGTTGCGAAATGACGGTCTTTTATTTTTTGGTCACGAATTTTAAACGTTGAATTAGAATATGTGTCAATATTGAAGGTAAACATTGAAAATCATGACTTTTAACGTAAATCAGCTGATATGTAATATTTTCCGAGCACTTAGACAACTTTTTGAAAATTTCCTGAATTTTTAACGCAGGTATCGATCATTCGGACTCAAACAAGAAACACGCGCAATTGGCGGCAATTTTAAGTAATCGATTGCAAATAAATTGGTCACTTTTGTAGGCGTCATTTGACAGTCTTACGACGCGTCACAAAACGGTCCTCATCCCTACAGCAAACCCAAAAACCCCTGAGTACCAAATTTCACTGATATAATAAATTAAATAAAAAGCAAATCCTGTTACGTCCGTGCGCAGCTTCGTATATCGGAGAACGTAGAACTGTCAGCCACGCGAACTTGGATAACGTACTCCTAGGAATGGCTGTTCACGATATTCGCACGATGCATAAAGCGCTGCCGCCACGTCAATGGCAACTACACGCGGGTGACTGAGGGGGTAATCAGACGATCCAAAAAAGAAATTATTTTGGATTAAAATATTGATTGTGTTTTCGTTTTTAATTTTATGTGGAACTATTTTCAATGTAATTGACACACATGACGTAAAATGGAAAAAAGGTAAATGTAAAATGACCAATGTCGTAAAATGTCGGTCATCTAACTCGTCTAAAAATTGTCTTCATCGGAGTACGCTAAATTGTTGCTAGATATAACAGCGTCGCGTGACAAGTCTGCAAGATGTTTGTAGAAGCGAAAGGATAAAGTCGAGATTCTCAGCTACTAATTAAAAAAAAAAAAATTACAAAACTCTTAAAATTGTCCTTATTTGTCAATAAGGAAAAGAATGCATACAATTCTTAAAACATCGCGTCGCTATGCCTAACCCGTGCCATGACAGTTATGCCGCTGTGATCGCAGCTTTAAGTGTGCCATGAGATAGCGCCTTGAGTGCGTCTGTTTTACCAACAGATGTGAAACATCCTCGGACCGGCAAACGGCCGAATTTATGCCAATGTATTTTTACAGACTTAAAAATTCGCATTTTCAATATCATTATAGAGTCATTAGAGCCACCTGTGTCCACAATTACGGTTTCTTCTTTTTTTCTTGTTAATAATAAGTTCAGCGCATGTGAGATCTACGCCGAGCCCAGTCAGTCTCAATGAACCATTTATACGCATATTTTCGTTCAGCTTTGAATGTAAATATGCATGAAAATCGTTCATTACAGTTTTTATTACCGCAGTCGATATTTCAAATGTCCTTAAATCGCCATGTGATTTTGCGCCTTGAGGATTGCGCCTGTCTTACCGACAGATGCAAAAGCCCCAATCGGATCCGCAAAGGGCCGCATTTATGTCAATGTATTTTTGCAGTCTTAAAAATTAGCATTTTCAGTACCATTGTAGAGTCATTGGAGCCACCTGTGTCCAAAATTACGGTTTTTCCTTTTTTTTCTTCCGAATAATGTATCTTTTTAGGGCATGTGAGACATTCACGCCGAGCCTAGTCGGTATCAAAAACTGTAATGAACCATTTTTACGCGTATTTGCATTTACAGCTCAACGAAGAAACCCATTCACTGCGCGGGTGATATCCGCAGTAAATTAATTGTTTCGTTTAGCTGCAAATGCAAGTATGCATGAAAATCGTTAATTACAGTTTTTATTACCGCAGTCGGCGTTTCACATTCCCTTAACGCGAGTAAATGACAGTGCTAGTGAATATTCTTAAGGTGATGTGACACATCTTCGAAAACTGTAATAATCAAATCTACAAATTAGTATTCACTTCGTCTATCTACGACGGAGTAAAACCCAATTTACTTTCGTCTAAAATATTAATCGGCTCTGAGTAGATTTGATTACAGTTTTTTATACCGATTACAGTTTCCCTGCAGTTTTAAAACATGTGTCACATCACCTCAATCCCAATGAGAAGTTTCGAAAAGTTTCACAATAAAAAAAAATTAACTTTTTTTAAAGACATTTCTGGATCATATTTTATTATTAACCCCAGACCTCATGACTTATTTTCACAATATACGTACTTTACGGAACGCGCGGGGCTCTTCCAGACCCCAGTCACCAGTTCTAGGGCTTAATTTAACCAAGAGACGTGCCGACGGGCTGCCACATTAATTGCGTTTTGACCGCCGCCTTCATGTTGCCTCTCTAAGTGCCTTCTCTAACGTCTATGGAAAGTGTGCGAAAAATGAGGGACGAGAGACGAAACAAAAAATTACGATTTCGAGATCGTTTATTAGGTCATATCTCCGACATCCTAAATAAATACAGCATTCTTTCTGGTATCAATCGCAATATTTTTAATTACTGCATCTAACGGCAGCATGCGATGTACCCAAAGCACTCTAAATTATTTATATTAACGATGTGTGCCATTCGAAATAAGGTTAAAACACGGCGTCTCCGGTAAAAGAGTCTTGGAGCGTCTCGTCTTTTCGGTCGGTAAGGTAGTTAAATGTACATGTCTCGAGCCAGTACCGCGTCTCTTGATTACATAAACAAACAAACGAACATTACAAACTAACTTCACAACCTATCTTCACAAACTAACTTCACAACCTATCTTCACAAACTAACTTCACAACCTATCTTCACAAACTAACTTCACAACCTAATTTGACAAACTATCTTCAGCACAGTAACATGACAGCAATCGAGAGATCGAGATGAGAAAGTTACGTGTTGCGTCACGCCAGTAGCAATTTTTTTTTTCCGGCAGCAAGTGCTGGGAATATCATTGTTCAATGTTAAACACATAAGGCTTTCTCGCATCTAACCTTACTTTATAGTTTTCAATATAGTGGCAATATTTTTCCGCGATTAAAAATTAATTGTTAAAATATAGTCCGTTCAGATTGCTTCATCAATTTACAAATTGATGAAGCAATTTAAAGGGACAACAATATGTAGATTCCAAATTTTTGATTTTCCTATACTGGAAGATCGATCACAACGAAATCTTCGGCATTTGTTCGACTCAGACCCGAGTTACGATTTGCTAAACTTCCATCAAAATAAATATTAAAGGCTGGCATCGTCGAAGAATCATAACATCTATCCAACAGTTAGGGATCAACATTTTCGGAGATATGGTCAACACAATCGTGGGAGTTATTTTCATACCAACGACTGAGTTAAGATTCCTACCCGTATTAATAATACACTTAGAGAAAAATATCGTAATTTAATAATTAAAATAGTTAGTCCGACGATAATCTATAAGTATAATGTATAGTTGCCAGGAGGAACGACTATATTGTATGTTTATAGCAAATATAATTATAGTGGCAATTATAAAAATGATAATAGTTTCGAAAACGATTCTAATAGTTTCAAGTGTGCCGTCTTGTTGCATATACGATTTCAACGTTTGTTTTCTTGCAACTATAGTTTGCAAATATCGTTTATTGAACCATTGTATGATCACTTCAATTATAGAACATTGCAAGCCTTCCAATATTCTTTTTATCGCGTGAAATCGTTAAATCAACGATATGCTTTCCTCTCAGTGTAGGAATGGCTCGGTATGGTGTATATTTAACCCTTGTAGGTGTAAAACCTAATGTTGGGCTGGAATTCGTGTTCCGGCGACACTAACGATCGGCGTGAAGTCGATAACTTAACACTAATGAGTTCTTTTGCGTAGTAACTCGCGTAATGGTGTAGACCTATGTACACACTTATTCGAGTGACTTTCGAGTAAATTTAACACCGAATGTTGAAGGCAGAATGCTTAAGTCTTGTCGTTAAGTCAGGTTAACGACACGATGGCGACATAAACCGATTTACGTGACATAAAAAAATGCGCTATGTACTGCAACATTAGGGGGGGGGGGGGGGGGCAGCTGTTCAAGTTAATTCTTTAAAAAATCTGAGAAAATTCACCTAGATGCGTTTTCTAACTCTTTGAAACATATTTTGGATTAAAAAAAGAAAACTTCGATTTTTTAGAATAGCCAAGAAAAAATTATATAATAAACCTGCTATGCTTCATTAGTGAGAATAGCATGCACAGCACGAAAAAGATATTGGCTGATCAGAATATTCCGAATTTGAGGCGGGGGTGCATTTTTTCGAATCGTAGGCGAAATAAATTTTTTTTATTACGAAAAGAAAGTGGCACTTAATAATAAGGAAAAAAGTATCGCCCTCGATTTGAAAAAACGTATCGCCTCCTACAATTTTTAATATTCCAGGATGCCGATTTTTTCTGTGCTATGCATACTATTTTCAATAATCAAGCATAGCAGATCTATTCTATAATTTTTTTTTGCTATTCTGACAAATCGGTGTTTTTTTTCGGTTGAAAATATATTATAAAGAGTAAAAAAACCTATCTAGGTAAATTTCCTCAGATTCTTTACACAATTATTGTTTATAGCTAACTCTCCCGCGTCCCCCCGCGTTAAGCTGGATTATTAACGGCACGGCGCGCTGATACCGGCAATGTGCCTGCAGAGTTCCGTCACGTGTTGGCGCTGCACGGCGTGTCGAAATTTGTCAAGCAAAGTAGCGACATTCGTGTCGTTAAGCACGCTGTGTCCTTAAGAGGTAGTGGTACACCGCCAGAAATTTCGACGCGCAGTGCTAAACGCCTATAGGTTTGTCTCTCTCTAACATAGCTCTGTCTCTCTCGCACTATTTTTCTTTTAATTCTTAAGAATAAACGGCCATGTCGAATGAGGAGCCAGAAACTTAGCCCGATTCTACGAAACTCCTGCGGATCTCCTCAAAATCCGGACTCCATCTGCCGTATCTTTCGGGAGAAAACAGCTTCCGAAATTTCTACGGGGGGGGGGGGGGGGGGGGGTCACTGCCTCTAAAGACGCAATAATATATCGCTTTTTTCAAGGATGTATGATACGTACAGTCCCGCCAAAAGTGAGTTTGAGATACAATTTCGATCACTTCCCGATGGAATAAAAACCGGAAAAAAATAACGCATATAAAACGTGCTGAAAAGATTTATTTCACTAATTTGTTAATATTCCCGAAATGTTATTAACAAATTGGTGAAATAAATAGTTGTTCAACAAACAATCAGTCACCCTAACTTTTTTTCTAATGGAAATGATATGTTAATTTATTTGAATGCATACGAATTTTTTCAGATTTTTTTCTTTATTTTGATATTGATTTTTATTATTTTCAAAAATTTGCGCGAAATAACGAATTCTGGATATGTGTTTGGCAGAAAACCATCTACTACACTCAAGATTTTTTTGCAAAACGCATATCCAAAATTTTTTATATTCTGCGCATTTTTCATAATTAAAAACAAAATAAAGAAAAAAAACTGAAAAAATTCTTACGCATTCAAATAAATTAACATATCATTTTCATTAGAAACAAAGTTAGGCTGACTTATTGTTTGTTGAGCAATTGTTTTTTTCACTAATTTTTCAATAACATTTTAGGATTATCATTATGCGAAATCAATCTTTCCAGCACGTTTTATGTGCATTATTTTTTCCGTTTTTTATCCCATCGGGAAGTGATCGAAATTGTCTCTGAAACTCACTTTTGGCGGGACTGTACGTATCATACATCCTTAAGAATTAAAAGAAAAATAGTGCAAGAGAGACACAGGGATATTGGGGAAAGACAGACCTATAGGCGTTTAGCATTGGGCGACGAATTTTCTGGCGGTGTATCCCTGCGTCTTGATAATGAGGCTTAATACTGCAAAGCACATGGCGCATCTTTCAAGAGACGCCGTGTGGCACGTAATTTCATCTGGGTCAACACTTTACCTTGAACTTTCTAAGTACAGCATGAATTCCTGAATTTTCCTATCAGCCATGGTGTTCAATTTCCGCATTTGTAACCTTACTGTTGCGGCGAAGTGACGGGTAATAGGGACGTGGACGAGAACGGGGACATTTACCTTAAGAGACGTTGGCCTATATTTGTAAGTAACAAACTTACCTCATAAAAGTAGAAAGAATCAATTTCCGCAGTGGCGTTGGCATCGGGAACGGTGAGATTGGCGATAATTTTCCAAGACTCGGAATAGCAGTTGTTGGTATCGTTGGCGGGATGATGATCATTGTCGTCTGTATAAAAGCTCGTGGTTCTGGAGGTGGTAGTGCCGGTGGTGGTGCCGCTAGCGGTTGTGGTGGTAGCTACTGTTGTGCTGCCACTCCTGTTCTGACTGGGCCAGACGCTCGATCGCCTCATGGACATATCTCACTCGTCGTTCTCGTTTTCACAGCGCTCAATCTCTGTCAACACTCCGAGCAGCGTCTCTCCTGGACTGCACCACGAAAATTTCTCTACTTTGCACTACTTAGTTTATCGTCGATCGTTTTCGTCCGTGAATCGACAGTCTCGTCTTCTTTGTCCATTTGTTCGGGGAGCAGCAGAAGCATCGGCAATAGCAGCCTCATCGCAGCGCTTCTGCAGTACTATTATTTTTTTTTGCTTTTCCTGTGCACCGCTCCTTTATTCGCTCATCATCCTGTCGCGTTGCAACGTCTTTCTCACAAATCGTTTATTTTCCAACGGGAAATACACACTGGAATATACGGTTAAAAAAAAATTAATCGATGTACTTATCTTATTTTATTTTTCACCTCAAACGAAATGCGGGATTAACGATGTTTAGCACTTTTAGCATGTCCCACCTTTCGCAGTTTTTATAGTCGACGACGGTTATTGGATAATGTGTCCATTTTTCCTTTGAGCCCGCAATAAGGATATGCGGGGTTAACGATGTTGAGCACGTTTAACACGTTACTCATTGCGCATATAATCGATTACAATTTTTTTTTTTTTTTTTTTTTTCTATCAATATATATGAATTTTTTTCCTTTTTGCTTGTGTTCGAAATAACGAAATGCAATGTTAACGATGGTTAGCACTTTGCACAGTTTTCATGTTCAATTATATTGCTTATTTATATTTATTATTCTGTTATTTTTATTTGATTATTTTGTTCCTTATAGTTTGAAACAAAAAAATGCGCGTCTAACAATCGTTAGCACTTTACGACCTGCTCGTTGTCGTTTACCGGTTAATTGTTGGTAATTAACGGCGATGCACACGAAATAGCACTAAGCACTTTGTACGTTGATAAACTTAAGCAGCGAGGGACGAGACGACGATTATTGTCGAAGCACACTGCTGTCCGTTTCGATATCCGTTAACGAAGACCGCTATCGGGCACAATTATTATGTCATTCACGTTCTTGCGATTAACCCGTACGCCGGTTCCTACATCGTTCAACCCGCACTTTTCTATTATCTCACTCGGTCTAGCGACTAATTCGAGGACTGGCTGGAAAAATATATAAGCAGGTACTTGCAGCCTGCATTACAGATATGTCTTCCGGTTGAGACTGTATTATGATAAGACAAATAATATGAGAAATCCACGGAGAATTTTTGTCGACGTTCACCTAAACGTGACTAGCTTAATTTTCTTTCGGTAGATAAGTTCAGGCGCCTATAATCATAGTGGTAATAAATATAATGAGTGGTTGTGAATAAAAATATATAACCACTTGTAAATACTCTTCAGTTCCCTAAGGAAAATAAATGATTGCGGGAAAATAATAGATTTATTACACGTATGCGCATATTCCCCTCAATTCTCCGCTTCTCTATTCCTTATATTGTATATGCAGAAACTTGAATTTCTATTAATATTCTATACACATCAGCTTTGGTTCTCGACAGCGATAGAAATATCGTCGTTTTTGCCAGACCCTTCTATTCTGCCTTTATACATCTGGACAAACCTATTTTCCCCTTTGGCAACTCCTCTTCATGACAGATTCAATTTGCAATTGAGTTCAATTCATTTGCTCTAGTATCCAGTAACTATATTTTTTTGTGATTGTGAACTCTTTTTTTTTTAAATCTTTAAGATAAGTGAAAAAAAAAAATTATTCAACAATGCAAATAGAACATTTTTATCATAAGCCGTTATAAAAATACTCTTTTTCATCACTTAATTTTCGCAAAAATTAACCAGTAATTGACCTTAATATTTTTTTTCACATGTAACTAAATACTCAACATTCGATCTATAAAAAATGCACATCCAACAATTTGGATTAAGTTCAGGATAGAATTGTCTAAAAATAGATTTTTGTATTTGTACCATATACACAGAAACTTGAGCTGGAATTTCTATTAATATTCTATACACATCGACTGTGCTTCTCATGCGTGATAAAAATGTAGTCGTTTTTTGGCCTTTCTTCCTTACCCTCATACTTCCGGATAAACGCACAGAAATACCCTATAGGCTTTTGTGACGCTAAGTCACCCTGCATTCATTGTATCGGACTTGGCTGCTATTGAGAAACGAGAATCACAGATCAGGAGAAGTGCCACAAACTTTTTCACCGAAATCGAATAAAGAGGGGGAGAAGAGAAATATGTATATATATGGCGCATTCCAAACCAACCCGATCAACGGTCGACCCTCAACTTCCCAAATATGGTTCACATTTTTTTATGTTATTTTAATAAATGTAGGATTTTTTTAGATTAATTTTCATCACTGTTATTTAATTATAAATATTTGAAGTTAAACCAAATATACAATTTTTCAACACTAAACTTCTTTTTTAAATACTGCGATGGATGGCAAAATTTTCGGTCCACAAACCACAATGCAGATACAATTTTTTTCTCTTATTTTGTTTGTATTTTATGATTGCTGTGTAAAATTTTGTTGTCTATCGTAATGTTCTTCAAACTATTGCGGATTATGAAAAATTGTAGTTTTTGTTTAGCTTTGAATATTCATAATTTTAAAAAGACGTTAAGAAAATCTAGAAAAAAATCTACTCGCAGTTTTGATGTGTGGAGGTATCATGCAATAAGGATGCAAAATAAAACTTTGCACATTGCTTCTTTTTTAATTGTCATCTTTTGTAAAGTCTCTATCAGGAAGTTTATTTATTTCATTTGCGGTTTCCTCATAGAGGAACTTTCCGAAAAATGAAAATTCCTGATGAAGTAACATGCAAAGTTCTACTGTGCATCCTTATTTTAAATACATTTCACAGTCGCAAATTTCTATAAATTTATATATATTCCTATTCTATAAATCTCGTTAAGAACTGAAACTTGGGGATAAATAGTCGAAAAATATAATTCTGCGAATAATTTTAAATTACGTCATATCTGAACGGCTCTATCGATCACCACCAAATTTGATTCATAGCAGGTCTGAATGTTACTCTTACTACGTAGAAAATTCCAGTCAATTTGTTGAAGTTTTACCTGAATTAGAGCAAGACAACAAATTACAACATTTTTCCAATCCCGTGAAAACAAAACCGCTTTACCGATTTGGCTCAAATTCAATACCAAAGGACGCATCAAGTTGTGCAACTTTAATACGAAGTTTCAGCCCGATCGCTAAACATTTTCTCGATCTGCAGCGTTTACGTACTTCTTTCAATATAAAAAAATTCTTGTGAAACTCAAATACGTTAAGCGATTTTTATAAAATTCATAACAATTGGAGGTTGACCGGAACCGTATATGTTGTTTAAATTATAGCTGTTTCGATCAAATGGTTCACAAGTTACAGTTGTACGGGGTTTTGGCTTTTTATCACACACATACATCCTTCCAATTTTTCTAAACCACTTTGGTTTACGTTTCAGACCATTCTAAGTGTTTTGACATGAAATCTCGGAATTTTTGAAAATAAAAACAAAGCTTTCCGTATGAACATGCAAAATCGTAAACCATATTTGGGAAATTGATGGTCGACTGTTGGTCAACTTGGTACGGAATGCCCCATAATATGTTTGTATCCATTTGTAGCCGTTTTTGACTTTTTCCAATACAGAGACGAGACTATAAATACAAGCACAATAGATGCACAAGACATACAAAGGGAAAGCAAAAGGAAAGTCGAATGGACATAGAGCCTCCAGGTTTTGCCCTGGTTGTCGTGCATCTCTAGTTGAAATCCAAAGAGGTTCATTTCCAGAGAATCTTTACTCTACCGCACGTTTTTCTTGTCGCATACATCTATCTTCTCCACTGTCGACCTTAATTTCTTTCCTTGGAAAATAACACGTCAGAAAACGCGGAAAAAGCCGACTATTTATACGTTATAACTTAGTAGCCGTTCCATTGAGTTAGCCAAATGCCTCCGAGACATAAAGACGACGCGTGTCTACTTTCATCTTGTAACGTTGTATTTAACACTGTCCACAAAGCCGATCAGCGTTGCGCGAGACGTTCTATGGGATCACTAAAATACTCGGGAAGAAGTTTGAATGTATTTCCCCTTTTAGAAGAATCCGTGAAAATAAAGAACGAAAACTCTAGCAAAGGTCATGGACACAGTATATTGGCAACGATTTTTTCATCGTCATTGAACCTTTTTATTACTCGTGCTATTTACATCCGAATGAATCAGCATTTTTACTATAGAAAAAAAATTTATACAAAAACGTATACGTTATAGTAATTATATTTATTATATAAGCAGATTTACGTAAAACTAGGGAACTTTTTTCAACTTGCTATAATTCAAATAATGATGATAATAATTTTAGCTGTTGATATAATACCAACAACTGTTACAAACCTAACAAATCGTCAACATTTTTTAAATCAAATTAAGCTAAGACTTTTTCTAGCAGTGCAATTTCTAATAAAGAATACGAACTGTCCATTCTATTTCCTAGAACACACGGCGTTAATGCCAAACAATGTAAACCTCATATTGTCATCGAAATAATTAGACTGTAAGCTGGATTGATGAAAACAGCACTTTTTTTTTACGTCCTTTTATCCTTTTCAAGCAGCTTTACGAAAACCAGAAATCCCACTTGTTTGGTTTATTATTATTATCAGTAGTAGATTGTTTATTGCGTACAGTTTTTTTCCGTAACTGTATAATGTACAAACAAATATAACTTTGTTTTTCACGCAAGGCCAATTGGCCATTGACCGAATTGTCCTTCAGCCTGTATTATTATCATTAATTAACTTTTAGTGAATCTATACGAAAGTAAGTCTGTTATCTAATTAACGTTCGCGGTAAAATACTAACGAGAAAATTTGTAATCAACTTCATCGATTCAGACACTTTTCTTCTACATTTCTCTATATATTAATGAAAAAATTTAACCGCCGCCATGTCAAGAATCGAGGAACTTAAAATTTTGAGCTTATGGATTCTTTGGATTCTTTAAGTTCTCACAGACCCCATGCATTTTTCTGAATCCGTCGAATTTCGAGCCCATTTTTCTTATATAATTGACTAACAAGTAAGGAAACAACCAAGATAAGTTGTCCAGAATTATTATTCATATTATTCTTGAAATTTTCAATTTTTTCAAATGACAATCAATAGTAATAATGAATTGAACGTTTTATTACTCTTTTGTTTTACAAAAGCATTCCTCGCTAATGGTTGTGTACTTTCGTTTCTTCAATGTTCTCAGGCTGATGTTTAAACAAATTTTATACCACAGTGTGCGTGAAGTGGCTACACTTCACGCACACTTCGCTTCGCTCGCGTGCGTGGAGTAGGCAATTCTCGCACTAGTGGGATAAAATTGTATACGCTACTCGTGCGCGAAACTTTTTTTGATCTCGTATGATCACAACACTCGCCTTCGGCTCGTGCTGCAAACTCGCACTCGTCGCGAAAAAGTTTCATCGCACTAGTATCGTAATGTACTATTATTAAACAATAGTTGTGCTCCAAAATCAAGGACTGCCTTACTTGCCCTTATGAGCGCAACGTCAACTTTCTCACACTATATAGCAGGGCATCGCACACCTATAAGATGCGTGATGTCCTGCATCTCAAATTTTTGGGTATTAATGCGTTGTGTCTTCAGCACCAGCTTCAATTTTTCATACAATCAATTCTATTTCGGGGGCTGAATTCGACAGTCATCACTCGAAATTGAAAGTCGCCAATTAGATTGCGATTTCGGCCCTTTGCCATGTTTTTTAAATTATTCTTATTTTAAAACCGTCTCAACTAAGAGATCATGTTAATAAAAAAATTATTATAATTAGTGTGTTTAAATCAACAAATTTTTTTTGTATGTTTTGTGCCTATTATTGTTGAAATAAGACTGTTGTCCAATGGGACTTTTTATGGGTGGAAGTCAAAATAGCGAATGATCAAAACAGTGAATGGTTAAAATACCGAATTTCGAAATTAGGAACGTCTGAATCAAGAATGGTCATCATTATGGAATTCGCTATTTCGGCCTTTCGCAATTTTAACCATTCGCTATTTTGACCTTCATCTGATTAAAATGGAATCAAAATAGCGAATGATAAAAATATCGAATGTTTGAAAAAGCGAATTCCACAATTATGGCCATTCTATAACTAGAGGTTCCTTTTAGTAAAATTCGCTATTTCAGCCATTCGCTATTTTGACGCCCACCCGTTTTTATATCAAAATTGTTTTATTTTTTATTTAAAAAAAAAAAATCACTATACAGATGCTTCGACCCTGGACCGGCGCATTCCGGCCCAAATGCGGCACATCATGTGAACGGCGTTGCTGATATAGAAAAAACATCAAGTCCATGACGTAACGGACCCTTAATTTAAATTTCAATATAATTGTTCTTGTATTCAGTCAGTGTTCAATTTAGTTTGAATTGAATTTAAATATAATTGTTATAACTCGGAATGATATTAATATTATTCACAACTTTCGGTGAATGGTATGCTGTTATTTCAGACGAAGATGGAATATTCCATGTAACCCGTTTGCCGAATTGAATAACATTGTATGGTCGTTTTGGGTCAGCGCTGACTATTTCCAGACTGATCAATGTTGCATTCCCTTTTGCATCTACCTATAGCAACAGTATTTGCATCCAACGATTAGCATACTGACGGCCTGCAGCATATCATCACCAGTCTATTCTTGAAGCATCTCCCGTAACTCAACGAATGGGCATATCTCATAAACCTTTGATCTCCATGTAACGCGAATCGAAAATGTGATAATAACTTTCCGGCGACGACCCATGCAAACGGTCAAGTATTTTTATAGTTATTTGAGGTATAATATACCTATAAAAAGTTATTTGCTTACATAATTCATCGACATCAAACGGCACGCATAAATTGTCACTGTTGCAGGTTGTGCTTTTTATTTGTACGTTCGCTGATTTGTACAATAAGCGGCAACCTCAAAAGTACTGCTATTGGATACCAATTGTAGTCCCAAGACCTAATCGCAAGTACAAAATCTCGTGATAAAATTCTACGTCCAAGTATTTTAATGAGGAAGAAAAATATACATTCTGATTACAAATATAAAGAAAGCCCACTTTAGTAAAAAAAATTATATATTCTGTACATTCAGCGATTGTGTAATCAATGACAATGACTATAGTGCTGTTAATGAATACTAAATATAGTCTCAAGACCTAATCATGAAAAGATAACCTCATAGTGAATATTTTTATAAAGTAAACAAATATACCAAATTATGACAGCAAATATAGGGTGAGTATATTAGTCTTATCAAAAAGGAAATTAAATATAATATGTTTTATATGTTTTCCCTGTGTAATTAAAGTTGTACGTGGACAAATACTGACGAAAAAAAACAAACCTTCCTCTACAGGGAAGCAAGAATAAACGAATCTCTATCCGTCGGGTCTGATTCTATTTCTATTTATTATAAAGGTCAAAGGTGTATTATAAGACTTATGACATGTTTCCATAGTTGCCCGAACGAATTATTTGAATTCCGAACAATGAAATAACTATTCACGGAACCGACGCTCGTTAATTTGCCATTAATTAAAAGACAGATAAACCATTGACTATTTAATACCGTAATATTGTTGAGAGTATCGTTTTCCGGAAGCTACATAATTATTCGAATACCCATGAGGGATGATCTTGATAGATAGGGAAAAGCTGCTAGCCATCAATTTTATACTCCCGATATTTCTGCCGGTAATACAAGAGCACGAACGTTGTCGTCAACGGGAAGACGACGCTATTGTCCCGCGCTCCATCCAAATGGAAATAACACAAAGAGATTGATAGTCGCGTTTATCGGCGTCGTTAAGTTTAACAGAGTCCTTATTTCCATCCAGGGATTCTTCTCGTTCGTTCTCTCATTTCTAATATATCCAGATTGTGGTCGACTCGAAACTGAGACATCCCGAATATTACGTACTTTCGGCTTAGGCAATTAATTCAAATGTTTAAATTTACGCAGTTATTTGATGGACTAAACGGAATAGCAATGTTGTTACCGATACTCAATGGCTAACAAGAACTGTAGAAAATTATTTTTACGGCTGCGGAATTTTTTTCGATCAAAAACAAGTTTTACATTATTTGTCTCGTAATTCTGCGTGATGTAAGTTTTCTTCTATCCAGAAACATTTGGCACCTATGAAAATAACTGTATACTGTTTTGACCCCGCCTTAATGAAGCAGGGTCTCAGTGATATATTTCGAATACTTCTCGTGTAATTCATAAAAAATTTTGGAACAAAATGCGTTCGTACTGAAACTAATAAGCCAAGTTATTATATGCGTTTAGTGCTCAGTAATATCATTATCTGATACTGTATGTTACAGTTTAGTTATTTGCACTGATGCGTGTATTTCTATTAGGCTTCGGCAGTGGGCCGTGTTAATGACCTTGATGATTATGCTTGGTTTCTTCGCACTCCTGATTTTAATTATACTGAGCTAAAAATATGCTAACTAATTGTTTCCTTTTTCAAATTTAATAGGTAAGGAATCAATTAATAATTTTTCAATTATTTAGTGGCCAGCAAGTAGCAATGTGTTGCCTCTTCATCAATTATTTAATCACAGTCGATTGTGGTTGATAGTGCCTTTATCGACGTCCTTAAGTTCAACAGAAGGCTCATTCCAATTCAGAACTGAGACACCGCGAACATGACGTATTTCTAACTGAGGTAATTAATTCGAATATTATAATATACGCAGTTATTTGATAGCCAAACGCACCATAGTAAGGACTTTTCCCATGGAAACAATAGCTATAGGCTATCCCGGTAAAGATAGAACTTCTTAGTGCGCGTTAAACAGAGTCGTGGTGATATGTTTCGAATACTAGTCGCGCAATTCGTAAGAAAGTTTGGAAACAAAGTGCATTCGTAGCGAAACCAATAAATCAAGTTAATATCGGTGTTCAGTGGCGAGTAAATGATCAATATAATTAACCTAGATACTATTTACTGCAGTTTAGTTATTTGCTTTTATGTATATATTTCTATTAGACTTCGGCAATGAGCGGTCTTAAAATTATAACCTTGATTATTATGTTTTGTGCTTGATACGCCTATGAGTTTAATTATATCGAGCTGGTAATGATGCTAATTAATTGTTTACTTTTTCCCACTATAATGAATAAAAAATAACGACATTATTTTTGGATCATTTAGTGACCAGCAATTTGTTGCCTCTTCAGCATCATGAAGTAGCGAATAACTGTCTAGAGCCACCGATGTAAAAAAAATCTTGCGCGATCGTAACCTACCCGTAAAAATTATAATTCTATTGATGGAAATTAAAAGTATTTTCGGAAAAATACTTGCAATCCGCATTCATACCGAAACTAATAACCTAAGTTAATGATGTATGATACGTACAGTTCCGCTAAAAGTGAGTTTCAGAGACAATTTCGATCACTTCCCGATGGGCTAAAAATCGGAAAAAAATAATGCATATAGAACGTGCTGAAAACATTAATTTCGCATAATAACAATCCCAAAATGTTATTAACAAATTGGTGAAAAAACTTTTGTTCAACAATCAATCAGTCAACCTAACTTTTTTTCTAATGAAAATGATATGTTAGTTTATTTGAATGCATACGAATTTTTTCAGATTTTATCTTTATTTTAAAAAATGCGCAGAATATAACAAATTTTGGATATGCGTTTTGCAAAAAAATCTTGAGTGTAGTAGATAGTTTCATGTCGAACACATATCCGAAATTCGTTATTCCGCCCACATTTTTGAAGAAAAAAAAAAAAAAAAAAAAAAATCTCAACAAATTCGGATGCATATAAATAAATTAACATATCATTCTCATTAGAAAAAAGTTAAGACTGATCGTTTGTTGAACAAAAGTTTTTTCACCAATTTGTTAATAACATTTCGGGATTATTATTATGCGAAATCAATCTTTTCAGCGCGTTTTATATGCATTATTTTTTTCCGATTTTTATGCCATCGGGAAGTGATCGAAATTGTCCCCATCCTTAATATTCACGTTCATCGAAGAGGAATCGATCAATATCATAAACTAATTAAAAAGCTGAGGCTATATTTTTCGTTACATTTTCTATTTTTAGTTGGATGAATTTTGTCATCTCCTGAGCATCATGAACTAGTAGATTACCAGTTGGACCCTTTATAAAAAAAAAGTATTAAGCGATTTCTTGGAAAGACACTTGAAGAGTTTTTCTTACAATGCTTAAGAAAGTTTTGGAACAGAATGCATTCATACCGAAACTAATAATACGAGTTAATATTGGCATTCTTCGATGAGGAAACGATCAATATCACAAGCTTCGATGCTACTTAGTACAATTTCGTTATTGGCACTTATAAATACTGAAAAAATCACGCGATTGATATGATATTTTAATAAATAACTGTAGACTATATTTTCCGTTCCGATATCGATTTTGGACTGTGAATTCACATACATTGGGGTTTAGCATTTACCGGCCTTAATGATGACTTTAATGATAACCTTCATGGTAATAATTCTTATCTTGTTCTTTGATCTTGTTAGTTTTATTACATGAAGCTGCACATTATGCTTATTAATTATGTCCTCCCTCCACTATAATGAGTGAAGAATCACGTGTTGGATGTTAATTTTCCAATTATTTAAAGGCAAGCGACCAGCATATGTTTATCTCTTCAGCATCATGAGGAAAAAATTATTGGCCAGTCTCTGCGGAACAGAAAGGTAAAGATTGCAAAGTCTCGACTTTAAAAGATATAATTCTATTATATAAAAATTGCAGGCCCCAGGCCCAGGTAGAAGTCGTGAGAAAGTTTTCGAACAGAATGCTGAATATTAGTTCTTCTCTGTGAAAATGTTGAACGGGATTTACCGAAGTTTATTAAAAATAAAACATAATCATGTTATTTTCAAACATAGAAAATCCTATGAAACTCGAACTTCTTTATAAATTCCGCTCAAAATTAATTCCGGTCCATCTCCCACGTTTCTTTATCAGTAGAAATAATGTTTTATTTCGATAGCTACAACCCACAAAATTTGTTTCTACGTGGAAGCAGAATAACAAAAAGTGACATTTTAATAATAAAAATGCACTAAACGAGATTCATAATCGCCGTAAGAAAATATGAAGAATAATATTTTTTAACTTCAAGTAGCAAAGAAAAGAATGATTTAAGGTCGTTAAACTCTCACACCTTATGACCTGACGTTTCTCAATCTAATTTTTTATCCCGAGACTACATATGTTCTTTTCCGCATTATCGTATAACGAGCAAATACGTTTTGACACGCCGACCCGTCCTCAAGATAATTGGGGTCAAGGTTTGCAATTTTATCATTGGTCTCCTAGCGAAAACGGTTTCAACACGGATATAAACAAAGTTTGCATACAATCCACCTATTCGAGGATGTGAAAATAATACTTATCCGATAAGAGAGATAATACTCTTACGAACAGCATGCAAAAAGACAGAGTACGATTAACCGCACAGTTTTTGCGCTAATCACAGTTGAACTTTATCTATTGCTCTCTTCCGTCTGTCTTGCACTCGCCAAGTTTTCTGTACCTTACAAGGTAAATCCTCTTTTTGAAATGCCAACGTAAGTTTCCGCCGTGTCAAAGGAAATTCCAGCGGGCATGTAATCAAAAGCCGTACATTACATCAGATTCATCACGTTTGATTATAATAAAACATGCTGAAGTCACGAGATTTTCATGGACTTCGAAAAAACATTTTATATGACGAGTTTGGTATTCATCAAATAATGAGCTTTTTATATCCTTTTCTAAAGGCAATTTCTATCTTTATTACATCTTCACTATGAATGAGTCAATGTTTTAAATCAAAATAATAAATAATCCGTTTCCTCAATTAATTTTGGCTATGTAGGTGTACATGCAGTTCAAGATTTTTCTTTCTCAAAAAAATTCATTTTTTTTTGGCTCATTGAAATTGAGAAAAAAATGGCAATTCTTTTGACTGTGGCCAATGACTGTACAACTAACTTAATTAATGGTATTCTGAACGTGATGTAAAAAACCGAAATATCAATTCAGGGCTTTAAAGGAGTTAGCATCATTATGGTCAAGGTCACTTATTGCTGAAGAATAATGAACGAATTTTAGAACTTTGCAATGCTTTTGATTTTGGCTACCTTCATCTACCTGAATTACTGTAATTCTCAACAACACAGAACCGAAACCCCAACTCAACGCTTTAAGGATGTATGATACGTACAGTCCCGCCAAAAGTGAGTTTCAGAGATAATTACGTTCATTTCCCGATGGGATATAAATCGGGGAAAAATGCATATAAAACGCGCTGAAAAAATTGATTTCGCATAATAATAATTCCAAAATGTTATTAACAAATGGGTGAAAAAAAAAAACAATTGTACATCGAGCAATCCGTCAATCTTACTTTTTTTCTAATAAAAATGATATGTTAATTCATTTGAATGCGTACCAATTTTTTAAGATTTTTTCCTTTATTTTCATTTTGATTTTTCTTATTGTCAAAAATTTGCGCGAAATAACGAGTTTTGGATATGTGTTCGGCACAGAACCATCTACTACATTCAAGATTTTTTTGCAAAACGCATGTCCAAAATTTGTTATATTCTGCGCATTAAAAAAATAAAAATAAAAATAAAAATCACGAATAAAGAAAAAATCCGAAAAAATTTGTACGCATTCAAATGAATTAACATATCATTTTCATTAGAAAAAAAGTTTGGTTGACTGATTGTTTGTTGAACAATTGTTTATTTCACCAATTTGTTAATAACATTTTAGGATTATTATTATGCGAAATCAATCTTTCCAGCACGTTTTATATGCATTATTTTTTCCCGATTTTTATCCGATCGGGAAGAGATCGAAATTGTCTGTGAAACTCACTTTTGGCGGGACTGTACGTATCATACATCCTTAAAGCAATCAGCTTTATAATCGTGAAGTTTACTCATTGCCAAAGAACAATTAAACCTGTTATCCAGTATTCTTGATTAGTACTTACTCCGCTTCACTACAAAAGCTTTTGAGACATCCCTTGAACGCCCTTGAGACGCGACGGAGTTATCACAAGAATCTCGAGGCGTCAAACTATAAACAGAGTCTCTCACGCTTGACTACACTGTCCGTGCACGTGGCCGGGCCTTTCTGTCCCTCTAACGTAAAGTAATCGCTATTATGTCTGTGGAAACACGGCTACTCGACGACGAGCGCCTCCTCTTATTCAGAACACATAGAGTCAATAATAGAATTGAGCGATAGAAATAATAGCCGCCGCTAATTCGGGCACCCTAAACTGTTTTGTTCGTTTTTGAAAAAAAAAAAAGCGTGCGGATACATTTTTTTAAATCGAGCTAACCAGGGAAATGTGATTGGCTTGACTATACTTATGCGGAATTTATTTCGGATATTATATTGTCAGTGTTTACTGTGAAATTTTCATTAAGGTACACAGCGAAATGACGTTTGCTCGTACGAAGACAGCGAGCGTACGGATACGGCACAAGTTACTCTTGCGACGCGCGAAACGCAACTGACTTGGTTCCGTCGAGTGTGGGCCGAATACCGCCTCAACTCTGAGCCGGCCGGCCGGTCGCTGTTGACTGCCGCTTCGTAGGTAGTTTGCGCCGGTCTGCAAAGAGAACATCGCTCACTGCATTTGCTGTATAGTTGCTAGTACAGGACTTCTTCACTAAAATTGTCTTGAAGGTGCTTTAGCCGTTTTATGGTAAATTTAATTTCTTTAGTTGCTTCGGCGAATGCCGGCTTGACTTTTTTTTTTGGTTTTTTTGGTTTTTTTTTTGTTTACGTAAACGAAAACTTCACTAAACTTTGCTCATGGGTTACTCCACCAAATTTTGGACGAAAATCTGACTTTTGAATTTTTTGCGCTCTTTTATTTTCGTCATTCAATTCACTGTAGTCGTGTAAAGAGAAATCACAAAATTGAGGATTTTCGATTATTGTTTCCAAAGTGAACGGCCTACTTCAGCTTTCAACTGAAAATTTCTACATCTTACCGAATTCGATCAGGAATATCCAAAGTACTATTTTGAGTCGGAAGTTTTCCGAAAATTTCGGAAAATATATTTGCTTACACTCGACATGTTCAAGGTAAAAAAGTAAAAAAAAAAATATTTAAAAGCCCTTTTTGATGCTTATTCCACTTTTTTCGAATTTTTTTTGTCCTCAAATTTAGAGCCTTTATGCTTGTAGTTTCCAAAATTCAATCCCTGTCAATGAAAAAAAAAACGAAAAGTTATTAATGAAATAGATGAAGTATAAGTGAATACGATGGTGAATATAGTTGATACGTGAGAGGTTTTGAGTTATTCGATTACAAATAACATTCTCTGAGTATTTAACATACTCACAGTAATAACATTCTTTGAGCATTTGAAGTTTAAAAATTGATGGATTTTACGTTTCTAATTTTACGTTTTTGTGCTGTCAGAAATAGAGTTTTGGAAAGCACAAATTAAAAATCGGGTATTCGCAGCCATATCTTTTAAGAAATTAATTTAAAAAATTACGAAAAAAGTGGAGTAAGCATAAAAAATAGGTTCAAAATTTTTTTTTCAACATTATTGTCTTTAAAATGTCATTTTAAACAAACATATTTTATTTGGAATATACGGAAAATTTCCGACAAAAAATAGTACTTCGGAATTTCCTAATTAGATTCGGTAAGACATTCAAGTTGAAAGTTTAAATGTTCAGTTGAAAATAAAAGTAGGCGATTTTCTTTGGAATGAAAATAATTTGGTTTGGATTTCCGAGTGGAAGTCAGACCGGCTAAATTAAACATCAAAAACGGAGAAAGTCCTTCTTTTGAAAATCGGAGTACAATTTTTTGAATGGGTGTTTTCTGTCGTGACATATGCGATTTGGGACCGGAATTTTGTCAAATTTTTGGAACGTTCAAAAATTTCTTAACTATTTGAAAACAAGATAAAAATCGTTAAAACTTTGGAGATGTTAAAAAATTCTTTAAATTTTTATAAATTTAAAAAATGCTGAGTTGTTAGAAGATTCACTAAATTCCGAATTTTCTTGTTCTTCATATAATTTCATCACTGACACGATATGATATTCCTTCGATAGCTGATTCTCTGTTTTCGATTTGTCTGCCACGAGCGAATGAAAGTAAGTTCGAATAGGAGAATTCTTGAAGCGATCTGAGGAAAGCTCAAGTCGTGTGTCACATTACCTTGAGTAGCACGACAGCAGCGTGAATCGTTGAGCACGTCGCCTGTTTTATCACGACGTCTCATGGAAATCCAACACGGGATATGCAGAATGCTAGAGTATTTTCCCAAATATATATCCTTACGCGGATATCAAATATTTAATCTCGAAGTTACTCAAGAAAATTACACGAATTCCGATAATTTTTGGAGATTTCACACTTTTACAAATCGAAGTATTTTTTAATATTCTGTTGCTTCCTCACAGCGGAAGCTTCGGTTTGATGGAATTTATTTAAAATTTAGATGGAATTTGATTTCATTTTGGGTAAAATATAATAAAGGTGTTTATAAATTTTTGCCGTACGTATGTGTGTGTGTAATAAAGTGCCTAAAAATTTAATGTACCATACCTCATAAACTACTCGACTGAATCGGCTCAAATTTTAATTCCCTATAGACTACGCATCAATATTCACTCAGCTTGGATTTTACGAAAATCACAAGATGCATTCTATTTTTATGAGATTTTGAAAAATATGTGCGCCAACGGTTTAATCCGAACAAATTTTTTGTTATTTTTCTAAAATTTCGTGTGAAAATAGAACGGTGTGATGCGACCTTCAATATTGAATTATTGAATTTTATTAAACTCACTCCCTTTGTTAGAAAGTATGTTGACGGATTCTTTCTGAGTAAAGTGTAAAATGAGGATACAATGTACAAGGCGCGACTCTTTTCTCAACCTTATCTATGAAATTAAAAACAGCAGCACATGAAAAAGATCATCATTGAATGGAAACGGTTCAGATTCAAATATTTAGCGAGACCCGGGAAATAATACCTCATATACTCTATACATGCGAGCTGACACATACCAGCTAATGAAATTTTTAATTACAACGTATATGAAAATAATAAATATGCTCCAGTAAAAGGTGCAAAGTTAAATTAAAACTCCATTTTCTACCGCTTGCACTTTCCATTCTATTAATTTTTATTTGACTTTTTCTTAAGTATGTGCACAAAGCAAGCGTGACATACTATTAATTGCGTTTTGCAATAATTTTTTTAAGTATGTTTTATGTTTTCTCTGAGGAGAAGTTGGCTTTGACGCATACCTTGGCATTTGTTTTTCACAACACAGCGTGATCCTTTATCCCCAACTTTACCCCGAGCCATAACCGCGAACCAATTCCTCTCATCTCTTTAGTATATTGAAAAACGTTCAAACACGTCGAGAATATTTTGCGGTATCGCTAGAAGTCGTTTCACAACTTGAATAACAATTCGTATTGACGGCTATGCAGACGTCGTTATGTGCGGTTACCCCACATACGCATAACAATAAATGCGACGCGTTTTTCATGTCCCTGGCCATTTTGATTGACAGGATATATGAATTTTATAACATCATATATTCACGGCTGATAATATGATCGATCGACACTGATCGCGTGCAGAAATTTACCGAGGTATCAGGCATGGTGTCCAGGTAAAAGGTTTGTACCAAATTCAAGGATACGTTCAAGATATTTCAAGATCATTTACGGAAAATTGCAAGAATTTTTTCAGAAAACCTCAAGAATTTTTTGAGAAAATTTAAAGAACATTTTACGAAAATTTAAAGAACATTTTGAGAAAATTTAAAGAACATTTTACGAAAATTTAAAGAACATTTTGAGAAAATTTAAAGAACATTTTGAGAAAATTTAAAGAACATTTTGAGAAAATTTAAAGAACATTTTGAGAAAATTCAAAGAACGTTTTGAGAAAATTTAAAGAACATTTTGAGAAAATTTAAAGAACATTTTGAGAAAATTTAAAGAACATTTTGAGAAAATTCAAAGAACGTTTTGAGAAAATTTAAAGAACATTTTGAGAAAATTTGAAGAACATTTTGAGAAAATTTAAAGAACATTTTGAGAAAGTTTTAAGATCATTTTCAGAAAATTTCAAGAACATTTTCAGAAAATTTCAAGAACATTTTCAGAAAATTTCAAGAACATTTTCAGAAAATTTCAAGAACATTTTCAGAAAATTTCAAGAACATTTTCAGAAAATTTCAAGAACATTTTCAGAAAATTTCAAGAACATTTTCAGAAAATTTCAAGAACATTTTCAGAAAATTTCAAGAACATTTTCAGAAAATTTCAAGAACATTTTCAGAAAATTTCAAGAACATTTTCAGAAAATTTCAAGAACATTTTCAGAAAATTTCAAGAACATTTTCAGAAAATTTCAAGAACATTTTTAGAGAATTTTAAGAACATTTTCAAAAAATTTCGAAGACCTTTCCAGGTTGTTTAAGGGCAGTAATTCGAAGGGAAATGTAAAACGAGGGGAATAAAATGTACTCTATCCGATATGATCGGTTGTGGGTCAGATGCAATGATGTAAACCCTTCGTCTGTAAACGTTTTTTCGGCATCTCCCGTATATAAAACTGGGTTTTCATGTCAGGCTGTTTTTGCACCTTTTTTGTTGTTGAATAAAGAGAACAATTGGGTATGGATGCCGTGATTTACTAAGAAAATCCTAACTTTGAGAAAAATTAAGATAACGTTATTTACGAAACGGCGAATTAAAGGGGAATAATTTAACTTTGAGAGAAAAAAAAATTCCGCTTCATTTATTGAAAATTGAGTGATTAAATTTGTACAGGTAAAAGAAGCAATAGGCCATGTGTTTGGCATTACGATTCACGCATAAAAAAATATTAGGACCTAAATATAACGCATGTATATAATGTTATTCTACGCAATTAGCACAACATACGACTCGATGCTCTTCACAGACCGGTTTTTGGCACCTATCTAAGCAGTACTGCATTTTCCGGTCTCTGTTAACCGCACAAAAGTAGCATCGCTTTATTTTTTCTCGCTTATCCGATTCTATCATTGGATTACGAATCTTTTCCGAAGACAATATTTCTGTGATGCAATCAGGTAGCGAAGTATGCGCCATACCTGTTCAGCCGAATATTGCTCGATTTTGTGTTTCTGCTGGGACCTTCAATATTGGGCGAAGATTGCTCTTCCTACGCAACTTTCTTTAGGTGGCGGTATCAGCGGCAGCCGTTCCGAAAATTATTGACAGAACCGCTGTGACCCGGATACGAAAAATCTAGGTTTACAGATGAAGGGTCAGAGTATACGAGATGACGACTATAATGCATTATGACAATAATATGAATACGATTTTAAGATGACTGTCACATGGAATATAAATTTTTATTTTATATTACCATCGTTTTACAGTGATTCAAACAGATATAAAAAATTATAAAATCATATAATTTGATTTGCCGAGTGCGCTCCGACACACCGCAATAGTAACGCCTGGAACCCTCCAGGTTCGATTTCGGTCAAAGAAAAAAAATATGAATACCTATGTTTTTTGAGCGATTAAAGATGTATGAAACGTCCAGTCCCGCCGATCGTGAGTTTGAGAGAAAACTTCGATTACTTTCCGATGATATGAAAATCGGGAAAAATAATCGATATTAAACGTGCTGAAAAGATAAATTTTGCATAACAATAATTCCAAAATGTTGTTGACAAATTTCTAAATAAAATTATTTTCCAATAAACAATCAGTCAACCTAACTGTTTTTTTAATAAAAATGATATGTTCATTTATTTGATTGCGTATGAATTTTTTCAGATTTTTTTATTTTATTTTTATTTTCAAAAATGTGCGCGAAATAACGAATTTTGGATATGTGCTCGGCGTAAAACTATCTACTACACTCAAGATTTTTCGCAAAACGCATATCCAAAATTTGTTATATTCTGCGCATTTTTTTTTAATTAAAAAAATCGAAATCGAAATGAAGAAAAGAATCTGAGAAAATTCATACGTATTCAAAAAAATTTACATATCATTTTCTTTAAAAAAAAAGTTAGACTGACTGTTTATTTGTTGAACAATTGTTTTTTTCACCAATTTGTTAATAACATTTTGGGATTATTATTATGCGAAATCAATCTTTTCGGAACGTTTTATATGCACTATTTTCTTCCGATTTTTATCCCGACGGGAAGTGATCGTAATTGTCTCTGAAACTCACTTTTGGCGGGACTGTACCTATCATACATCTTTAATATCTACTATCATAGAGAGAGAGATATTAATTGATCGATTAATCGAGTCGTTATTATATGCCTTAGTACTACCTTTTGGCAATATTGCAATTTTTCCCTCGTCCACCCTCGTGCGCTTCGCGTGCTTCCCCCCCTCCCCTCTTGTTGTCCGTTTTGGCGATGTGAAAATCAGAATAACGACGTAGTATACCTCTTTTTACGCAATTTTAGTCGATTGATGTCCATATCTAATTGTTAGAATTCTTTATGCTGGCTCATACGATAGAATTTCGAATTACTAATTTTCGAGCCACGAATGAATGAAATTTTTTGTTAAATAAAGAAGGCTCATTTTATAATCTTGGTCGAATGTTCGCCATATCTATTTTTGAGAGTTAGAGTTTAGATTCAATTAAGATATAGAGTTAAAGTTGGAGTTAAAGGCAATTGAAATCTGAATCGAATAAGTCATGGATGAGAGCTGGATTTTAAAAATTATGAAATTTGGGAAAACTTGAAAAATTGGAAAAAAATTTAGCCACCCATGTAGAAAAACAGAATCTTTTCAAGAATCTTGGAAAGAATCTTGAAAAGAATCTTGAAAAGAATCTTAGAAGAATCTTGAAAAGAATCCCGTATAGGATCCGGAGGAAGATTCTTTTCAAGATTCTTTTGAAATTTTTTTTTTCAGCTTGATTTAATTGATCAGTCATATTTGGTTGGTCAGATCCGGAAAACGGCGTGATCTGATCAGATTGTAGCGATAAAATTGGGGGGGGGGGGGGGGGGGGGGGGGGGATGTCGATCGCGGGACTCGAACCCAGGCCGCTCACCGTATTAGGCTGTTATCTTAGCCACTCTGCCATATCATCTTCCTTAGATGACAGTAAAATCAAATAGTATATAAGTGTCACCTGCTTTTTTAAGGATACATAATTTTCGGAAAAAAAAACTAAGTCCTAAAAAAAGCAGGTGACATTTATATACTATTTGATTTTACTATCATCCAAGAAAGATGATATGGCAGAGTGGCTAAGATAACAGCCCAATACGGTGAGCGGCCTGGTTTCGAGTCCCGCGACCGACATTTTTTTTTTTTTTTTTTCCCTAATTTTATCGCTACAATCTGATCAGATCACGCCGTTTCCCGGATCTGACCAACCAAATATGACTGGCCAATTAAATCAAGCTGAAAAAACAATTTTCAAAAGAATCTTGAAAAGAATCTTGAATCCTGTAAAGAATCTTGGAAAGAATCTTGAATCCTGTAAAGAATCTTGAAAAGAATCTTCCTCCGGATCCTATACGGGATTCTTTTTAAGATTCTTTTCAAGATTCTTCTAAGATTCTTTTCAAGATTCTTTCCAAGATTCTTGAAAAGATTCTCGAAAAGATTCTTTTTTTCTACGCGGGCATGCACGGACTTAGAGAATTCCGGCCCAAGGGGATTTGGGCCCTTCTGACATTAAATTCCCTATATACACTACACGGCGGCGATGGCGGTGGCGGCGGAGGGGAGATCTTTTTATAATGTAGAGAAATTACATAACTAAATCGAAAAGCCGGAGATTGAACTTATGTAGTAAAAAGAAGATTAACTTAAACCTAAGCAAAATAAGCATTAACGCAAACTAAAGGCGAAGATTCGTATTAGAGTAAGATAATGATAATAATAAATTCCGATACTATTTACTCTTCAAGTGACATTATGGCTAATGTCTAACGCAGAAGTATTGTGATAATAATAATTACCTCATAGTAAATCTAGAGATTTAAATTTACTTAAGACTGCCTCACAAGATCAAAAAGATGTTTGAAATTGTCGAATTTGAAAGACCTAAGTTCTGTTAGATTGGTTACCATTACCGGAAGAGAGTGCCAGAAGTCAGTTCCTGACAATTTAAAAAAATTCCCATAAGTAGAGGTTTGATGGTGGGAGATGTGAAAATATTTTTGCGTTGTAAGCCGAATTGAACTGCGTGTACTAGGATCTTTTCTCTTGAAGAAGTTCCTGAGATACGATTCTTTGCTTCCATAGCGTATCTTATGTGCGTTAATCGCGGGAAAATACTGTCTCTTATGTTTGACAAGTATAATCCGAGCTTGTATCTATAAGATATTATGTGTTAATCTCTCTTAAAATTGTAATGAATGAAAGAAGTCTTAATATTTGAATGTGTCTCTATTGGAGGAGAGTGCACAGTGTGTATAATTAGTTGTTGTTGATGTGATGGGTGAGTTAGAACTAAAGGTCCTCGGGCGTCCCGTAGGCCCTCGGACTCAGCGTTTATGATAAGGATACCGTGAGATTGCTGAGGTAGGCAGTCCCACGGTACAAAGCGACGGCGCTAAGATGCTGACCTCCCATTTCTGAACGATGCTCCGCATCGTCTTCTCTATACAAAAAAAATTCAAACAATGAGAGGTACCCTCCCGGGCTTTCACAACGATGCTCCGAATCGTATTTAATTTTGCTCCTATATAATTAGAAAATTTTGTGGTCCGTGATTCTATATAATATAAAAAGGTCTGAATTTTCGTAAACGATTTGAAGATGTGTTTGGTTAATGGAGCTTTGGTTAATTTGGAAATATATATTTAGAATTTGGCGCGTATTTTTCGTCTGTTTATGTTTTGTGTCAGGGCCGTTGTGAATGTATGTGTGGTCTGGGGATTTTCGTCGTTGAAGGCTTTCCAAAAGGGTGTGATATGGTTTTTTGATTTCCATTGTTGGCTTGTTGGTTAGTTCCTTTCCGATTAGGTATTTAAAACATTCAATTTTCTCGTTCTCCATGGCGTTACTTAAATGTTGGTAACCTAACACAATCTAATTGCGCGTTAGTTTTTGTGTTAGTGGGTGTGACTTGTTGAGTGGAATCGGTTAGGTTTTGATTTTGTGTACTAAAATATATGTAATGAATTTGAGATATCGAAATCATTGTGGCGGTATCCTTGGTTGATTTCGTGTCCGACTTCTTTTAGTATTCGTGTATTTCTGTGGTCATTTTGACTTTCCATTTACATGAGTTTCTTGGTGGTTTAATGTCGTCAACATATACTTTTATTGTTATTTGTAATCCTTCTTGGTTTTCTCGGTCGGTTGAAACGTCTGAAACATTCTATTTTGGTTAGTGGGGGAGGTAGGGAACACCTATTAGTTTGGATTTGGTCGGGTTTGTGTCAAGATAATAATATATATCAATTGTGATTGACGAAAGCAAAGTCATGGTAGTGGTTATCATTATAGTGTGTGTATCAGTAACGTCGATAAAGAAAGAAAAAAAAAAACAAAATAGTTACAAACAGTCGGATATAATAATGCGAAAATGTCTAACTGCTTCCATTCTTTAGAATTTCAGGATGAATGTGAAGATATGTTATGTATGCACTATATTCAAATATATTGATCCACAAACAATTGATTTAGGAAAGGGAATAGAGGTGATACGACTTGACCATAAACATAACGTTTCGAAATGCATAACCCATGGCTACCGCAATCAGCGAATAGGCTTAAATCATTGTGTGAGCATGTACCCTTGCGTTGAACATTCCTGACCATCAAGACTTCATCGGTTCCTATTTCTCTCTCTTTGTACAAATTGATGATGGTTTGAGTATGTGATAATAAATTTTGGTGTCGAAACGATTTAATTGTGTGCGTATGTTGTAACTTTGTTGCGTCATTTTGTTTTATTTTGTTCTTGTTTTTTTTTCTTCTTTGTAATTCTGTTGACTGGCAAGGACGAACTGACATACGGTGTAGCTGAATTTAGTTTTTTATTTTATTGTGTGTGTGTGTGTAATGTGGAAGAAAATATTTGTTGATTTTAGAACACTTGATTTTATGCAGTTATATTTAATGCGTAGTTGTGTCAAGTATTGAAGAATGCCGCATTATTGATCAGAACTGATGCTGTGGTTGGTATTTATAGATCTTTAAATCTTTACGAGTGAGTGCGTTGGTGAAGAAGAAGTATAAAATTTTGACTAATTTACAGAAAAATACATTCATAGTATTGAAAATATTTCGAAAATGAATAAATTCATCAAGTTGCGGGCTATCAATGGATGCTGGTGGTGAACGGAAATTTGGCTGCACCGGCTGTTTTTTCGAATAGCCACCGCACTGAACATTCAGTGTGATTTTGTCATCAAGTGTAGATAGTAACCGAAGTTCGGTTGCACTGGTCGTAATGCAGTATTTTTATCGATGGACCTTTTATCGATACAAAAAGCAGTCAAATGGAAATTTGGCTGTACTAGCAAGGCGGCTAAGTTTAATTCTTTGGAGTCGATAGTTATGAGCTCATCAAGTATCGTGGGTGACCTGAATGTTGGATATACCGGTGGTTGGCCAACGTCATTGTCAAACTGCAGTGGAGCATTCAAAATGTGATTCTGCTTATGGATCTGTAGCAGTAGGATCATGAATTTCTGATAGCACAGACGTTGGTGGTGATCTGGATGTTGGACGTATTGCCGGTTTATATGTGTTTTGACCACTAAGCGCTTCTCCGATCAGTGCTGGTCTTGGTGTGCTCCCAAGTTTATCGGATTCTTCATCCTCGGTTGCCGTCTTGTTTGCCGATTCGTTGTCATTTTTTTTGAGCCTTGATGTCATCGTTTTGTTTGTTTGTTTTTGTTTTTGTTCCATACATACGGGCTGTATCCCATTTTTAGCTTCGTTGCAAGTACCAGCCATCACGCGCGAGATTTTTACCAGAACTGAACGAAGATTGATGCGAGATGGTGGTACTCGTAGTTATGTGCGATGCGGCTGTGACCGACTTAACATTGAGATAGAAACACTCGCATTCGCATATAAGACGTAGGAAAACCACAGAAAACCTACGTCGAGTGTAGCCGGCTAGGTCAAATACGCGCCGAGCTCCAATGTTTACAGCAAACAGCGTGGCGCGTCTTACACGTTGCGCGCTGCTGCTACCGAAAAACATTTTGCCCAACGCGGGAATCGAACCCAAGCCTTCCAGTCACCAGGCTAGCACACTACGTACTGAGCCACGGCGCTGGTTTGGAATCGTTTCATTGTACCTCGTTGGGCTTTTTTAATTTGGTCTCGTCGGACTCGTTGTGCGTTGCCTCGTTGAGCTAGTTTCGACGCGCCTCGTTGGGCATTCTCCTTTTTCGAACTCGTATTTCGTAGTCGTTTTATTCCTTGATTTGTCGCCTTGGTCAGCGTTTCTTCCGTTCGCTGTGCCTTCTTGAGATTGCCAGTTGATTGTCTTCGTGTGATTGAGTTTTGAGCGTAATCCTTTTTCATGTGCCTGGTCATTGCCTTTGTTGATATGAGTTCTTCATCCTCTGTCGTTGGTGATTGGTAGTTGTCGTCATCCATCGACGAATTTATTTTGTATTGTGCACTCTCCTCGGTTTTGTTTGTTGTTGTTGTTAGGTTTTCGTTTGATGTTTCTTTTAGTGTTTTTGTTTCGGCAAACGACAATGTATCGCGGTGATTCCACCATTTGACTTTACATTTTTTTTCAGCTGCTCGATTTAAATTATAATTACTCACGTTTCAATTTCAACGAGATCTCGAGTCGAACGTTTTCGAACATTTTTTTTTGCCGCGTGCTTTGTTTACATCGCTCACACTTCAGGTACACACTCACAGAATAACTCATGTATACACTAACACATCTTTCTCGCCCTTGCCGAACAACGAGAGCGCTTGACCTACTGTCAGTGTCTCCACATTATCCTCGAAGAAAGCACGCGTTTCGGAAATAAAAGTATCGCTCAATTTTCGAACCGTGTTGTCATTAATCTCTCTATCTCCATCCAATATTTTGCACTTTCCTATCTCTCATCCACTCTTGCCACAGTATCCTTTGAGTTCTCTTAACATTTTTGTTCTTCTTTGAGTCAGTTTTTTGTTGTGTACTTGGTGTTGTTGATGTTGTTAATGTTGTTGGAGTTGTTGGTGCTGTTTGTATTTTTTGTGTTGTTGGTATTGTTGGCGTGTAATGTGAGGTTGCAGTCACTTCAAATGGTTTGCCGGAAAATTTAATTTTCCTAAAGAATTGACATCGGTTTGGTTGTAGTTTCAGTCCAGCGTCTGTCAGTTTCCTGGCGAGTCCGTTCGATTTAGCAGCATCTCCTTTAAAGGTTTTTGCGTAAATAACAATCTCTTTTCGACAAACAAACAATTCGTTTTCGCTTAATCCGGATAATACAAGGTCAATTAATCTATTGGGTGTTGCAGTAGTTTCCATATCTAGAAACCTTTCGTCTGGATCTGGATAATTGAGTAACTTGAAACTAGAAAAATAGGAAGCGTTGGTCTATTGGTCCAAAATATCGAAATTTTGCGGTATCGAAAAGAATATAGTTGTATTCGATGAATGACTCGGATTGCGAGTATCAATAGCCATGTGCCATGCATTGTAAGATGTGCTGATGCCCCTTCGAGTAGAAACTAACGGTCAGTTACCGATCGCGTGTATTAACTAACTACCTCTGTACGGGATTTTGGCAATAGAGTCACCGCTCTGTAAGTATGTGTGTGAATCGGGACAGTGACTTGCCAAAATTAGTTCACGTACTCAGCCCAGTTTTCCGCGAGTTCTCTGAGATACCGTACGGCAAATCTGAGTCATCGATATCACCTCCGATCATAATTGGGCGAACCCTTTTTCTATCTATATCTGCATATACGTAAATGTGCATTCATTAGTGCCTACGGAGTGAAACGGTAAAGATACCGTGCGGCTTGCATTCAGGGCGGCTGGGAATGCCGGACGGCGAAACATTTCTGTTGTCGATAGAAAGAGACGAATAAAAATAATGAATTACTTATCATTATAATTGTCCGTTGCGTTGGGTGATACACGCAGGATTATTCCGCCGCTTCGACATCACAGGGGGCTTCACGGAACGATCCCGGCGGAACTCTTCTTTCGTCTTGTCTACGAGATGGCCCTGGATGTTTACGCCGCGCAAGATCTACGAGCTAAGTGTATTGTTCCTAAGTTTTTATACAATCCGATTTTTTTTAAATTTCGAAGCGTGCCTTGAAGCCAAATTATGCACGAAAGTTTTAAGCTATTATGTAACGAATTAATGGAAATGGAAATGGCAGATCTACAGAATTGATTGAAAGTGATAATGATCTACGAAAAGTCTGATGTAAGCAAGGTGGAAATTGTATAATGAAATTAATGAAATTGATGATAATAATGAAAGTCCTCATGAAATGATAGATGCGTATGATGTAATTGATATGAAATCGATTAATGAGATGAAGCGTGAAATTAATGAAAAGGTGATAAAATTGAATGTATAATTAGAAATTTGTGGATGATTTAACGGATCTACACAGCAGGAATCGCGCGTTATACGACGTCTATGTTTATGTTTATATATTCAAATTACTTTGTACTCCCCGAATGGGAGAATTTATATTTATCTAAATTGATATACATGTGTGAATGAGCGCTCATGCGTTCTGAATCGTTTGTGTACTTGGTATATTATATTTGTGTATGTATGATGTGGCTCACTCAAGTCTCAGCCCTTGATTTATAACCCACCGCTTGATTCGACCTCATTACGATAGTAGGTGACATCGAAGAAAAATGCAAACTAACAAATATTGATGCGAAGTAAAAAAAAAAAAAAATTTGTTTTTACGTTAAATTCATTCACTAAAGAAAATTATTACAGCATGTTGGTCGTTTGAGTCGTTTCCAGAAAGCAAAACCCAAACACAAGAGTCTTCAATCGTTTCGAATGGGAGGTTGGTTGTGTTGTAGGTTTGGGTACAAGTCGTCTCCAAACACATAAAACAATTTTCGATATTTTGAGATTAAGGGAAAAGCTCTCTGATCTCTTTCTTCCTGATTTTGGTCGTCTAAATGGATAAGAAAACATAATTGGCGCGTTCGTGTAATTTTGATTTTCGACCAGTAGCTCCAATAATTACATTGAGAATTGATACTATCGTAAGGTTTTTGAGGAATTTTTTGAACTGCTTGTAATTCTATTGTAGGGATTTTGATTGCTACTGTAATTGAAGTGGTGTTGATTGCAAAAAGTTGCGCTCTACCGTTGTGGTTTTTTACGAAAGCGTTTCCAAAATAGATTCCCCTCTGAAGTTTTATTTCCGGAATGTAACCTTCACAAAGATTTTGATTTTCAATTCTGACAGATATGAGAGTTTTCGCTCTGGGTGGGATTGATATAGTAACTGAACTGACAATTTCGCTTATTTTTTGGTCGTTTGTATTTAGTGCATTTAATTCATGTTTCACGTCGCACTGTTTCGCGAAACGACAATTTAGTTTTTTGAATTGCTATGCTTGTTTGTGACTACTTGTACTTTTTCATGACGCAAAGGGCTGCTATGTCTGTCACCTGAGTTATCTCGGTGTCCATTATCTGAGTTGTAGTTTCTGTCGCGTTCGTTTACGTGATATTCATCTTGTGATTTGCGTCGAGATCTGTCTCGTGAACTGTGACGATATTTGTTTTGTGAGGTAGGTCGATATCGATCGATTTGTTTATCTTGATATCTGTCGCGTCGGCTTTGTGGATATCTGTCCGGTGAGTTTTGTCTGTATCTCTCGGGTGAGATTTGTCTATAGCTGTCATGTAATATTTGTCTGTTTCTGTCGCGAGAATTTTGCCTGTATCTGCCGGGTGAATTTTGTCTGTATCTGTTGGGTGAAGTTTGTCTGTATCTGTTGCATGAATTTTGTCTATTTCGGTCGTATGAACTTAGTCTGTATCGGTCGTGTAAATTTTGCCTGTATCGGTCATGTGAGTTCTGTCTGTATCGGTCATGTGAGTTTTGTCTGTATTTGTCGTGAAAATTTTCTCTGTATTTGTGGTGTGAATTTTGTCTGTATCTGTCGCGTGAATTTTGTCTGTATTGGTCGCGTGTGTTGTTGCGGTAATCATTTTGGTATCTGTCTCGAGAGTCGTTTCGATAACTCCTTAATGAAGTCATTGCATTACCAATTTTTCATTTGCAAAAATTAAATTTGTCCTAAGCTTTTTTTATTCCGGCTTCTTATTTATAATGAAAATTATTATCTGTATAGTTGTACAAATATTGTTCAATAATCAATTTCCGTTTCACGGTTACTCAAAATATTGAGTATTGGTTTCCATAATTTATTGGGTTGACTGAGTTTTGAGTTTGTTTATTCTGGGTGGCCGAAAATTTTTGAGTTGTGGGGAGAGAAACGAGAAATTTTCTTCCATTAAATGAATTTTCTATTTGTGGGTGGATTTAAATAATAAATTTCTGGCTTTATTTGTTCGAATAGATAATTTTGAATTTATTCGTTTGTGGAAATAAATTAAAAAATAAAATTTGAGCTCATAACTTTCCAAGATAAAACAAATAATGAATTTATGTTAAATAATAAGATTTTAGAATTTACGAATTTCTTGTCAATATGTGCGTTTTTGATTTGTCGGTCTATCGAAATATTGAAAATCTCGAATTTATCAATTCATTCGAATGAACAAGTTTGAATTTATTGGTTTATTAAAATGAATAAATTTTGAAGCTGGAAATCCAAAATGAAATAAAAACGAAAATTTTCTAATTTGTAAATCTGTTATAAATAATCGAGCATCGAAATTTACACGTTTATTTTAAATGAATGATTTTTCAGTTCCCAAGCGTATAAGATTATTTAGATAATCGAATTATGTGGATTTGTCAATTTATTTTCATATGAATAACGGATGTCTGATAAGTAACTGCAATTAGATAAACGAATTTCGATGTTTACAACAAAATTTAAATGTTTCTAAAAACACGATTTATATTTTTGCAAATTACTTTTTTCAATTCATTTATTTATTCAAGCAATCGGATTATTAATTTATCGATGCGTTTGGCCAGACAAAATTTGAATTATGGGTTTATTTCAATAATTGGATTGTGTAAGGAATGTGTATTGTAATGTGATAGTAGCAAAATAGTCGGAGAAAGTTGACAGAATAACAACTTTTCAATAGAAAAAAATCAATTATTATTAGAATTGTATTGTTTAATAAAATTGTACTTACATTGTCAGCAAAAGTATAAATCCGTTTTGTATTAAAGTAGTGTGTATGGTCGGAATTGTGGGTTTTTTTTTGTAATTATAGCTTCCTTCCGTCGTTCTTTTAATAAGATTTTTGTGTTTTAGCTTCCTTCCTTCCTTCTTTCTATTATTATTTACGTTCGTTTCGGTCGTTCTTCCTTCTGTCTGTGTGTAATGTGTTTGTTATTTGTAGGTGTTGGCTCGATGTGTATGTCGGTGACTCTTTAATTTTTCTTCATCATTTTTTTTCCAAAAAAAAATTTCAACTTTTTCACTTTATTATTTTTTTTACTGTTTTTTTTCACTTTGTTTTTTCGAAAAATTTGACTTTTCGACTTTTTCCTTCAAAATTTTAACTTTTCACTTTTATTTTATTTTGTTTTATTATTTTTTTCAGAGTTTGAATATTCGCATCACTTCTGACACCAAATGTAATGAACGAAAGAAGTCTTAATATTGGAATGTGTGTTTATTGGAGGAGAGTGCACAGTCAGTGTTGCCAGGACGGTTCAGCGTAACCCCACTAGGTGATGCGCGATATCCCACCAAAAACCACCGAACTCCCCAGCGCTCTCTCCCACCAAAAACCGTTAACTACAAATGCTTTTCCACCGAAAGTCAGCCAACTCCCAACCCATTTTCCGCATCATTTACAGCGAATGTCTCCACGGCAGTGAATGAATTTCCGTTTCTAACTGTAAATGCAAAAATGCGTGAAAAAAGTTTATTAGTTTTTTATTTTTTTTATACCGACGGCGGTATATTACACGCTCTGAATCCTACCAGGCAGATGTAGCGTACAGCGCCAAAAATTATTCTACGATAACCGATAAGTCGTCGAATTAATAATTTCAAACGTCGCGCGCAGATAAGCGCAGCGCAGCCAGTCAGCAGATGACTCCTCATAGCGACCTCATGCGGTTGGTCGAAGATCGAACCATCAAACTCGATCTTCAATCGACTTACAGCTATCTTCACATGTGTCCGTCTATGCTCTCTTTCTGAACACGTTTCATCTGTTCCGAGCGTCTTGATTTGATTACCGTATTACTTGAGCTCGTATCAATTCAAGAGTCAAGATTTTTGAATCTCACGAAGTCCCATCGCGATGGGGAAAGACGCAAGTAAGCGGTATGCCCAAAAATTTCGACAAGCGTGGCTCACAGACGCATGTTTGAAAGAATGGGTTGTACAGGTATGTATATAGATAGTCGTAAAAACGCGGTATTCATTGCCAGGGTTGCTAACATTGTATGATACATTGTTATTGTATAATAAAACAGGTAGCAGGCAACGACACCAAGGTCCACTGCAAGTTCTGCAAATGTGATTTATCGGCAAAATACGTCGATCTGGTAAATCACAGCAAAACGAGAAAGCACACGGAAGCTGCAAAACCGTTCTCTCTCCAACGACAACAAAAATTGATTTTCCCCGAGCAATCACTGAGCGCGTCGGCAGCCGAAGGATCGATGGCACTTTTCCTCTGTGCGCACAGCGCAATTGCGTCATGCGACCATCTCGGTGAAATGAGTCGAAATCATTTCAAGGACAGCGAGGCAACGAAAAAAATGAGGATGCACCGAACAAAGTGCAGTGAAATAATAAAAAATGTACTCGCTCCTCATTTCAACGACGAGTTGCTCACGGACATCGGCGACGGAATGTTTAGTTCGTTGTTGGACGAATCAAACGATATTTCCGTGAACAAGCTCTTGGGCATTGGAATAATATATTTCAGCAACAAACGGTGCAAGACCATTTCGAGTTTCTTAACTCTCGCAAAACTGGAGGCGTGCAATGCTGACGCCATCGTCGACGCATTGAAGAAAGTTCTCGATGAGATGGGATTAGAGTTGAAGAATTTGATGGCGATCGGAACAGACAACGCATCGGTTATGGTCGGGATAAACAATGGCGCTTATGCAAAACTGAAAGCCGAAGTTCCGTCGCTAATATTAATCCGGTGCCTGTGCCACTCGCTGCAGCTCGCTGTATCGCACGCGATGGCCGATGCCCTTCCTAGGAGTCTGGAGTTCCTCATCCACGAGACGTATAATTGGTTGCGAAATCGGCTATGCGGCAGGTAAAATATAACCAACTATATGAGACGATCAACGGGGGTGAAACGCCTTTGAGAATCCTGCAGGTTTCCGACACGAGATGGCTTTCGATAGAGGCCGCTGTCGACAGGACATTACACCAGTGGCTGGAGTTGAAAACCCACTTCAACATCGCAAGACTCAATGAGAAGTGTTACACGGCGGAGATCCTGCATAACATGTATTGCGATGAGATGAACATGTTGTATTTGTTATTCCTTAAGCCGATTTTGTCGAGATACAGGTCGTCACAAAGGATTCCAGAGTGAAAAAAACGACCACATGAAGCTGTTGACCGATCTCACAATCGCCGTGCAAGGAATTTAAAAAAAAACTCGTGTTGCCAACCTGTCGCGTAGATCCACTGCTGAATTCGATCGACGATTATCTGGATCCGAGACCATATTTGGGACATTCCTTCGAGAAGAAAATGGAGCAACGGAAGAAAGGACGGAAAGATCGACAGTCACAACGAGAAAACAATCCGGGAGCGGTGCAAGTCCTTCTTACTCAGCCTCTTCAAGCAA